>JALHBY010000307.1:0-13278 GCA_024340155.1 Tolypocladium pustulatum
GTTGCTCATGCCGATGTAAAAGATTCAGGTTGAATGTTTCCTCCAGGCAATATCGAGTTAGGATCGTCGCTAGATTTTCGATGTGGTATTCCCAGATAGACATGAGATCATGGACCTGACGAAGGCCATTATATCTCCATAACAGACTTGAGGTCAGCTTGAACTGGTGCGCGGGAGCGAAGTGTAAGTTACATAATGGTGGATTCTCTCAGGTCTTGGATAGTCATGGGACCAGTAAGACCAGAGATGGTCGCTGGAGGCATATCGGTAGCCATTTGTGATCGTCGTATGTGGGGAGCAGGTTTCGGGTGGTCCTGGACCATAATATTGCCACACCGCGGCGAACCGAGCGCAGGTCGGTGTGCATGAATAGAGAGTGTAGACCCCAACAATACGTTCGCGTCAGGAGCATCCGTTACCTCCAGAGTGTCAATCTTCTCTTTTTTGTTCTTCCACAGCTGAAGGAACTCCTGTTGAGCGTCGGAGTCTATTGCTTCGTCAACCCTGACGGTATGGCCGTCGACTTGGACTTCGACCCGCGATTGGCCTAGGTAGTGCGGCGAGGATGCGGCGACGGAAGTAGGCCACTGAGATAAAGGCAGAGCGTCCCACCGGTGTCCCGTACTCAGTTTATCCACCGTCACAGACGCCGGGATGAAATGTTCGCAGCTCTGCTCATCGGTCGCGCTGTTCATGGCGGCGTGCGATAGGCCTGGCGCTTCGACACCAGCAGCTGCCATCTGAGCAGCTGTAGAGACGTCGCGAAGGTCTACTGTCAAGGAACATGCCGTTCCGTGGACATCAAGGGAGGTTGGGTTCGAGTAATCATTAGAGTGACCGCCAAATCCACACGGAGGTGGAGGGGGAGGGGGAGGTGCTCTGCTTCCTCATTAGCACTGTCCAAACGGTAATATCAAACGCTCTGCTCTCCAGCAACTCGACGTTGTTCATCACAGCACTACGGACAGGTGCTTACCTTTCAGATGTACGAGGGTTACAGTCCTGCTTGGTCTTCTCTGGGCGGCGCTTTTTGCCATTCCCCTTGGCCATCCACAAGCCTTCGTCCAACTCTTCCTCAAAGTGGTTAGGCGTGGCAGAGAGACTGTTGGGAGGGGTTGCCCGCTGATTAAAAAAGGGCCGAGGCATAGGAGGAAGTTGGGCCGAGTGGTTTGAATCCATTATGAGTATTGATGCGAATTTCAGGTCGAGAAGGTGAATAGCTGTTGTTGATTGGCTCTTGTCTGAGAAGACGCACGAAGGCAGGAAAGCATCTGGGCAATGGGACTTTATATAGACGTCTATGCGAGCCTCTAGAGACGGGATAGAACGACATTGTTCACTCCCACGCCGCGAGAGAACAGGGGTTTTCTCCCTCCAAGCTGATCGATTTTGGGTGGATCATCCTCCGGAGGCAACGCGCTCAGACACGTACCACATATGTTGATGCAAGCCACGGTTGTGTTGGTTACGTTGCTGTGCACCTTTGCAATGGTTGGTGTGCATGCTGACGAGCGACTCGGGCTTGGTGCGCTGCATCTGCACATTTCCTCTTGCAGTGAGTAGGAGCACTTGCTGAACCCTGGACAGAAGTCCGGGATGCCCCAGGTCAGGTCTGTAGCACATGCGTTGTCGGTGCAATTGCACTGCCTGCGTTCGGGTCTGTCACGCCAGTGCAAGTGCAACTGCGAGAACTTGCGTAAGTAACTTACACTTCGTCTTAGGTAGGTGCAATCGACTTGCACTAGGGCCGATCGCGTGCAATAGCACCCAACTCTGTCGTATCGCAAGCGCAACTAGAATACGTCCAGGTACAATTGCACATGCCGCAGAAAGGGCTCAGTTCGGGTGGCCCTCAACCCTCCCGCTAGTGCAAATACACCCCTACGCACTTTCCCTCGTGTGCAAATGCACGAGTGCAATGCAGTGCACAAACGTCAGAGCGTAGAGTGGTGAGGGTATATATATTGCCCCCTTCCCTCTGTCTTGATAACAATGCGTTGTGACACTCCATCGACCGTCTACAACCTTTCGCTAGCTACTACAAGAAACAAGTCAACGAAGTCGACAACATGTCCTCAGATGAAATTCAGGTGCCAGTGAACTCATGCGACTTTCGCACCGGTCGCCGAAGTGATGGATCTTCCTACACTTACAAAACGTCGGACTGCTCCAGCACTAGCTGCAAGTATTCTGATAACTATGTCCCGCCGAAGCAGTAGAGTACGTCATTTTTCTTTAGCCCAGATGCTTTGACGGCAAATCTGATATATACCAGCAGAAATTTGATGCCTTCCCTTTGGTCTTAATACAGTGGCAAACCTGACGATGGGTGAAGACTGTCCAAGGGAGAAAGCAATCAAAGGCATGAAACTGATATGTTTTTCTGGGTGCAAGCTACTGGAGGGCGGTGGGACCTTTGGGATGATTGATTGGGCTTCTGCTCTGTGGCCTCCCCACGCTCCTTCGCCATGAATACAATCGTTTGGTTTACTATCATGATCTCTTCTCAGAACCTAGTCACCCAGACATTAATGTAGACAACGGCAGGCAGCCGGTATACCTAGGCAGAAGCTCGAAGTCTCGGAGCCCAGGTAGCAGTGCCTCTAGTCAACTTTACCACGAGCCAAATCGTCGCAGCTGCTTTGTTGTCTGACACCTCTGTAGTTGTTCAACCGCATCCTCTCCCTCCCCCTCCCCCCCCTTTCCAACCACCATCCCCCAAAAAAAAGACATCTTGCACCGGTCTGTAACTGTCATTGACTCACGACCCGAAATTTAGTCACCCTAAATTTGGTGTCGCGCGTCATACCTTTAAGACGCGTACATGTATTCTCGTACCTTCGACAGGCCAAAAAAATCATTCTCGAACCTCGCGTGCTCCGACCCTACCATTGACCAGCCGCGAGTACCCGCTTTGAGCCCCAGCCTATGTCCTTCTCGTTGGCAAGAGTCAAAATCTATAAGGATGGCATGATCCATCTCATCAATCATGACATTCGTTGGGTTGATATCGTTGTGGACGAGACCCAATGAATGTAGATGTCGGATTCCTTGTTCAATACCCTGGAGACAAAGGTCCTTGTTGAAAGGTGTGGTGACTTGCAACCGCCTAGCAAGAGTCATCTTGTATCTAGTGAAACAGAGACCTTTAATACGGTCGCCACTCACAACGCAGCCCATGTAGGTAGCCACATTGGGGTGTGGATGCTGCTTCAGAAGCTCACATACTTCGACTTCGTGCAGCATTTGATTGCTGAGCTGTAGAGATGCCGGAGTGTCGCCATAATCCAATAGATTTGGTTCCTTAACATAGCAGTCCGAGGGTAAGGGCTCGGGGGCTCCTGTAAACTGAGCCGAGAAGTGCGGCCAAATGTTATCGAAAGGGATTGAGATCTTATGGAGTCCATTTAGGTCAATTGCAGACGATGCACTGATACGATCTTTAGTGATCGCGAAGAAATATTGGTGGTCTTGTCCTCGAAGAATGAGTTTCGTAAAGTCAAACTCGAGATCACCATCTTTCTCAATGAATGCCTGGCTTTGCTGGTAAATTTCCATCTCGATTGCTAGACAACGAAGTTAACACATGATCAACACATGATCAGACCATCAGGAGGATTGAGACTCATTAGAGCCCGCAAGGGCAATGTGTACCATATAGCGTGGCTGCGAAGAAACGCCCTCAATGAGAAGGTCAAAGGCAACGATTTCGGGCGGAGCTGGAGAGAAATGCCTCTGCGCTTCGGACCTTCGGCGTCGGATTATTTACACCCGAAACCCGATACGTTGGCCAACAAGTCTGGAGATCCGGGGCGAAAGAGTAGTCAAAAACGAAACAGGGCTTGGTTCATAAGAGTGGGGCTAGAAGCATTGACTGCTGGAAAGACGGCTTCCGTCTTGCGTCCACAAATTGTCGTGCAACTAGGCGGAATGCAAAACGAAAACGCATCATCAAAATATACTGTTGGCTTTGTTGGCGCAATTGCACCTCGATGAAATGCACTTCGTGGTGCGATTGCACTCGACGGCTGCAGTGCGATTGCACTCGACGGCTGCAGTGCGATTGCACTCGACGGCTGCAGTGCGATTGCACTCGACGGCTGCAGTGCAATTGCACCTGAACATGTCACACTCTTTGGTGCCATTGCTTTTAGCGCAGGAGAACGCTACATATCCCTTTCTGTGTGGAACGGGCTGGTCGCTAATCATTTGACGTCATCTCTCGTACAAAACAAACAATTCCGATCGATCAGGCAATTGAGTTTCTGTCTCAAACCAGCTGGTCCAAACGGATGGACGTCAGGGTTGTCCGCCGTCGAGAAACGAGGTACTTTCTTGATCCTCTCTCATAAGCACCGCAGATGCTGCGGGTGCGTTGCTAATGTCTTGAGCGGCTCTCAAAACTGGGTTTTGCTTTTTTCTTGCCGCAAGACGCACATATTTGGCCTGTGGCAGTGATGCCATCGGTGCAATTCTCGCAGCCTGAGCTAGCCATGACAGTACACAACTTCTGTTGCGGATTTCGCTCTCGATTAGTTATCTATTCGCATAGAGTGAGATATGAGAGCCTACCAGGAATTTTGCTTAGCAGCCACCGGTCTTCAGGTGTTGAATGTGAGCGTCATGCTAGCGGGAGTGAGTTAGGAGTGGGCGATGCATTTTAAACACGTGTCAAAAATCAGCCTACCGGCTATCCGCTTAGCCTATTTTCTTTGGGGGTTTATCGCATCCTGAAGGTATAGTTAGCTAAGCCAAAAAAGATTCTCATGTGGTATGACGAAACATCCATCCACCCCCGCCTCGAACAAAGCAGTACGGCCACAACGTACTCCTAACGACCTCATGGCCCCGCCGAGCTTTGACGACGTCTCCCTTTTCGAAGACACCCAGGTATCCCTGATTGTCTCTGCGGGTGATACGCCAGATTTTTTCGAGAAATACGGCGTGTTTTATCAGGCGAACGCAGAGATCGGAAAAGTGGCAGTCGCGTTAGCTAGCAAGGCTCTCTCCCGGGATGACATCAACCCTTTCAAACCCGTGCTCATGAAAGACTTGGTGAGCACTCCATGGCACATTTCTTGCACTCATGCTGATGCCATATAGCGTCTTCAATCTATTCTTGCGCCGTTCATCGAGAATGTGCCATCCTTTTGCTTTTCCCTCGGCTCGGACCCAGGCAACTTTTACGCTCTCACGACCAACGAAGATCCATATCCAAGAGTACTCATAACTATGTGGCAGCCGAGGGCGCAACTGGAGTTTTCCCATGGGTCTCTCATAGGTCCGGTGAGAGGGGTGCCAGCGTCGAACGGTTTAACCCATATACCTTACACCAATCTCTCAAAAACAAGGAACCTGAAGGATGTCAGCATCAACTTAGAGGAAGGGGGCATGTAAGTTACTTCACCCGTACTCAGTTGAGCCCGCCTAAAGAGGTGTAGATTGATAACGCATCCACGTCTCGCATTCTCGGTCAAAGAGGGATTTGCGATATGCTTTGGATGCCAGACTGCCGCTGCATAGTTCCGAACAGATCTCCTAAACCGGCATCTCCGACATGTTTGGATCTTGATTTCCTGGGAGGAATATATTGCTGGAGTTGAAAGCGTTCCACAACTGCATTTCCGGGAGTTCCCTTTGCTGAGTTGGGCCAAGGACGTTATCAAAAAGCGAGTAAAGTTGGCTGTAGTCTGTGTGAGGGTACCCATCGATTATAGACTGGTCGGAAGCTCCGAGGTGAGGAGAAGTATCGGGATTTGGTTCGTGAGTACGGGCTGCAGCGTGGAATTGAGACCCCTCGCCTATCGCATTTGCGGCTGGAAGAAATTGAGCATTCAAGGCTTCGCCGTTGACTTTCTCAGGTGCGTTTGACTCTGTAATCTGGTTGTTACTTTGGTTGGGGTTTCGCAGCCCAAGCTGCATCTCGATAGCTTGGCGCATCTCATCATATAGTGTCCGAATAGTTCTTCGCTCTTCAACCGATGCACCGCATTGGTGAGTCTTAAATTTGCTGGCTTCCGTGAATGTCGTCGAGCAGGATGGACAAGCTGTCTCAATTTTGTAATCTAGAAAACAAGTTACGCTGGCGAGTCAATCGTGTGAAAGAGCAAGTGTGCTTACGTGTAGCAAAATGTCGTACTAGTTCTTGCTTTCGTCGAAATCTCTTCCTCTTGCATTGCTGACGTGGGCACTTGAACTTGCCTTGCGTTTGACGCTCTTGATTAAGAGCTGGACCGGAAGCTGCAGGCTGCTTGCGAAGGCCCCAAAAGATGCGATTTGCGTCGTGTTCGACCTGATCGGCATTTCCGAGAGACTCGGAAGAGTAAGAATCATCCGACTCGCAATCATCGCATTCATTGAGAGCAACATTGCGGACTCTGATGTTTTGATTAAGTTCCAGTCTGTTGATCAATGAGAGCATTTGCGACTGCGAGAAGGTAAGCCTCTGAGCAGTCAGGCAGAGTCTAACTGGTTTCACACCTGGTGTAACTTAACATGTCTCAAAATCTCCTCGATCGACATAATCTCTTCCGAGCAGACATCGCAGGTAATGGAGCTGCGTGTCATTTTGCTGCAGTGTTGAAAGAGAGTACATTCAAGATGTTCATGACAGATGTACTCCGCCCCAGACGAGTAGGGTCAGCACTTGACACGTATGGTGGGGAAAGGGTCTACCCGAGAAGTGATGGGGGATGTAAACAACCCCGCCGCACATGCCTACGTAAGCCACACGGACGATTCACATCCCTGCGCACACCAGTCATCGTAGCTGTGGCTTTTTCCCGAGCCTAGCACGAAAGGGTCACAAGCATGCAAGTGCTTGGCACAGCCTGGTGCTTTTGTTCACGTGGAGGCGGCAGTAATCGCCGAGACGTGAGCCGATCCCTGTATACTAGATTAGTTAGAGATAGATGACCTGACTTGTCGCAGCGCTACGAAAGTAGCCAATGACAAATAGGCTCTAGGATCGGCCAAACCGTCCCCCGCCATCTGGAGCGCGCAACACTCTCCGCCTGCACACTTCCGAGCACATTCAGAAAAGCAAAGACGGTGGCAGATACCGCCTCGAGATCTGGCACGCCACTGAAGGATGTCGCAGAGAAATACGGAAGGCCGACATATAGATGCTCGAGCTCCAACTTGAGAATCAGGTCCACATTCTGGCGGAATTCCGACGAGTTCAATGCTGTGTACAATCAGGGTGGGATCGGCTGCAGTGGACAGCGAGCATCATTGGGTCAGGCTTTCCCCAAATGGAGCCGATACCAGCTCAGCGAAAGCTACCCGGGCGAGAGTCAATAATACCAAAAGCTACTTGACCATTGGCCAAAAATGGCCATTTGTGAGTCATAGGGTGTGCCCCAGCAGTGTTTTTTTGTGCCTGTTCTGGCTCCTTTCACAGAGCGGTAGCATCCTAGTGCTACAAGGATCTGTAGAGGTACTCAATGCCTAGCCACTATCTGTAAAGCTGGACGCCGCCGTGTCTGGTTCTCTTTCGGCTCTCAGCACCACCCGTCGTGTTCTAGTGCCCTCTCATGGTTGGCTTGAATTTGTGGGACTTATCTACGCTTCCCGTACCGTCTTGCTACGGGATGCGAGTCAACTGCACCCACCTTCTCGCCGGTCCTGGCTCTTTGTCGACTTCGCGACAAGTGAGAAAATGCTCTCAAGGCGACAAGCTTAATTTCGGCGTGATAGCCGCTTCTAGCGCCCGCTCGGGAAGCAATCTTACCCCTGGAAGCGGAAGGCACTGTGCGCGACCGAGCGGCTTTGCCCAAACTCACGGATGCGACGGCGATGAGCCACTCCAAAGAAGCGCTGTGGATCCCGCTTACTGTACTGGCCGGGTCAACTTCGGTGCTAGCGCCACCCAGGTGGGGTCTGGAGCTTTGGAGCACGTGACTCACGCAGCCTGGTCAGGCCCCGCCTTTGTCAGGCACCTAGATCAACGGACCTGACGCGACCATCTGAACGAGTTCGACACGCAGCCGCGCCCCAAAATGCTTGGAGGTGCTTCGTCTGGAAAACTGCATTTCTGATACGCTCGTGTAATCCCGACACACACATCGCGCCGGTTTCTGAAATTCTCTTGTATAATACGAAGCTGTGGTGAACGAGTAATCCGTGGCTCTGACCCGAAGGGCACGCTGGTTGTTGACATCACTTTGCGGCGCCCGACATCGCCAGCAACCCACAGCCCTACCTTCGACGTTGAGAGTGGCCCATCGTATGCCGTCCCAGCATCATCGGCCGACGACGATCACCTGACTTATCTGGATCCAGTCTCCCTTCAAATTGTGTCTCTCGCTCGCCAGGACTGGAGCGTCGAGCTTGACCGAACGGGCCCTGGTCTTGACTAGTGCGACGAGTCAGGCTATTATCGTGGCCTGACCGAACGGATTTTTTGCTTTCGCTACCATCACGATGGACGAAATTGAAGAGCTGCGACGAAGGGTCCGAGAGGCGGAGAGTCGTGCCGAAGAGGCTGAGGGTCGCGCATTGGAGGAGCAACGCCGACGCGAAGAGGAACAACGCCAACGCGAAGAAGAACAACGCCGACGCAATGCCGCCGAAAAACTTGCCGCAACGTCAAGGCCACAGACGCTTCAGCAATATCTCGAGACCTGTCATTCGCTTCATCTTGCTATTCAGGTAGTAACTGACCGGTCTTTGACAACGCAAGGCGAGACTACCAATCCGGCCGGCCGAATTTTTCCTCGACAAATCATGCCCTGGGACGACTTTGCAACGAGACAAGAGGAGATCTGGAACGACCTTTCGGCCGGCGACTTATTTCACATGCCCGCATTTCCATCTCAGCATCAGATGGAATACGTGAAGTCGTTGCTCAAGCCCATTAGCAGTGAGCTTGGGCTCCGGGACTTTGAGCGTGACGTCGTTGAGAACGCGGTTCAGAAGTTGGTTGACCAGGCATACACGGATCCGCTGCTGCGAAGTTGTCTCGGCCTCCAGGGGACTGTGACGTTCGAGAGCCATACGAATCTCGGTACGACCGACGACCCCATATCCGAGCCCTTGGAGCACATGTCTCTTGGCACAGGTAGCACCGGTCCTACAGAGCAGGCGTCTAGCCCGGAGCCGCCGCTGGCTCCCAAGGCCCGTCGCAGAGCGAGGGGCAAAGGCAATCGGGCGGACCAGTTCTGTATATACAGAACTTCGGACGGCCAGAAGGTCCCAGCGCTCGCTATCGAGTATAAGGCACCGCACAAGCTGAGCGTCGACGAGGTCATCACAGGTCTTGAGTCGGAAATTCAGCCGGAACGTGACGTGATCAACAAGGATGGTCAGGGCTTCGCCTTCACGGCCAGGCGACTCACCGCTGCCGTCGTCACCCAGTTATTCTCTTATATGATCGGCAAGGGCATCCAGTACGGCTATGTGTGCACGGGGCAGACACGAGCCTTTCTTCACATTCCAGACGATCCTTCTATAGTCTATGTCTCGGTATGTGTACCGAACCTGGACGTACTGGATGAAGACGAGACGAGACTGCATCGCACGGCCGTCGCGCAGGTTTTCGCCTTCATTCTTCAGGCTCTCCGCGCGAAACCCCCGCCTGAGTCATGGCATGACGAGGCCGAGATGCTCGGTACTTGGGCCGTCGAGTACGACGATGTTCTGAGGAATATACCCGCGACGGAGCGCAAGCGCAAGGAACCTCGCGCCTCTCCCTATAGGCCCCAGCGTTGGAAGGGCTTCAAGAGATCGCCAATCCGGACCCGCTCCCGCTGCCAGCAAACGGATCCTGGTGTTAGACAGCCAGAGGAAGATGACGAGCCTCCTTCCCCTACTCCTAATCCATCTCGCACTGGCGGGAAAGCGGTGCCGTTAAGGAGAACGGGCTCGGGTGGTGGTGGGAAACAAGGGCAACACCGAGACAAGCAGCAGCAGTCGGGCCCAGCGACGAAGCCGGATATACAAAGCCGGCCATTCTGTACTCAAAACTGTCTCCTGGGATTAGCATATGGCGGTCCTACAGACGAGAACTGCCCTAACGCAGACCATCACGGGCAGGGGCACATCAGCCGACCCGAATTCCTCCGACTCATTCGAGACCAGCTTGCCACGGACCGCGGCCACGATGCGGATTGCGCACCACTCTATCTATCCGGGGCGCGCGGGTCACTCTTCAAGGTGCGGCTGTCATCCCACGGCTATACCCTCGTTGCCAAGGGTATGGAGAGTCTCGATCTTACCTGCCTGCAGCGCGAGAACGAGGTGTACGACCGACTCCAGCCCATCCAGGGAATTCACGTCCCCGTATGTCTTGGCAGCATAGACTTGATCCGGCCATACTACTACGACAGCGGTGTTTTCGTGCACTTCATGTTTCTCAGCTGGGCTGGACAACCACTATTCAACTGCGTTGACCGGGCCATCAAAGCCGGCATCGACGACGCCGTCAGCACAATATTTAAGGCAGTACACACATTGCGCGTTCTTCACCGTGACGCGGAGCCACGCAACATCCTATACAATGCAAATAGTGGCAAGCTCATGCTTGTAGATTTCGAGCGTGCAGAGTTCCGCGGTCGCCAGCCTCTCCGCTCGATAGTCCCCAACGTCCAGACCCGAAAGAGGAAGCGGAAGATATTACAGAAACAAAAGAAGGACGACTTTGCGAGAGAGCTGGAGTCTGCTGTGGAGAGCGTTTCAGGTGTGCTGCGAGCTTGACCAGTCCGGCGGTCGTCTGTGTAGGGGCAGATAGCATTGATCGCAAGGAAGCTCGACAACGGGCAAAGCACGGCAACAAAAGTGCTATTTTCTGTGTGGCTCTCAATCACTGTCATTATGTACGTACCATGCAGTTCGTGATAGAAGCACAGGGCCTTCATGGCCAAGAGGAATATTTTACCCGACTCCTGGAATTAGCGATTCGTTTTGTTTATGCACATATATGTTGAATTATCAAGCGTCTTGGCAACCATTGACCCTTACCAGACGTATGGTCTCGTGGCCGGCTACTCCGGGTGTTGGTGGTGCTCATTCACTATCGCATGTACGACGCTGTACAGTATTCTGTACCATGCAAGCTACCCTGCTGGCAGGAAACCGTGCTGGCAGGAGGCCGTGCTGGCAGGAGGCCGTGCTGGCAGGAGGCCGTGCTGGCAGGAGGCCGTGCTGGCAGGAGGCCGTGCTGGCAGGGAGAATCGCAGGGACGGAGCGGAAAGGCAGCATGAGGAAGGGTGTCTGAAAACGGTTCCCCTCGCCGATCATAAATAAAGCAGCCGATATAGAAGGCTTGTGAATAGAGCATTGCTCAGGGGTGATGCAAACTCGTTGTACCGGTCTAATAGCTGCTGGCCCGCGGTACATCAGAGCCCGAGCGTGAAGTTTGTGGGCTTGAACGGATCGTCTCTTGGCGATGGAGTGCCGCGTGACAGAACGGAGCTCAATTCCTCTTGCCGTACGGCCTGCCTGGCACTAGCTTCAAGCATTATAAGTGCTGGTACAGCACTGATGCCAAACTCCCGCGCAACAACATGGACAGTTTCACCATGGTATACCGCATTACAAGCGGCCTCAAGCAATTCGCGTGACTGCTGCGGTGAACGAAACTGATCATCTCGTAAGCAGTTAATGCCAGGACGTTCGCTGGTTTGGCGGCAGTTACCACCTGTACCTGTGAGCTGGTTGCTGATACTACTGGCTCTGGGGGCGTTGTACAAACCTCGCTCCGGCCGGCAAATGGAATTCAAAGGCGGATCCTTAGCGACTCTGGGCGCAACAACGCAGAAGTAGTGGATACCACGAGAATGGCGGAAGAATGTCTGTAGCTTCACTTCAGACCAATACGTCTGATCAGCGCTGCTACGCGTCCACTGATGTTCTTCCCTACAATGCCTCCGGAGCGATTCAATGTGCCTCGATAGAAACCGACACTGACGGAATTTCTGGCATGCAAATCCATCGAAGATCTCGAGGCCTTTGATAGCGGTGATCGGATCCGTCGGTCCAAAGCCAAGGTTAAGCTTGTCCGTGGTGTTCAGCTCGAACACAGAGTATGAGTCGGCAATCGCTTTCCTTGTGTCGAGATCAAGGTCGGAATGATGTCGTTGTAAGTGCCACCCTAGATCCCTTAAAGCGAGGCCATGCAATTTACAGATGAGAACTCGGTAGGACGGGCGATAGACCAACCAGTCGACCATCATATTGCCGGCTTGGCGGTAGGTGGGCGTCGTTCTCGGTGACTGTAAGACTGTTTATTAGCTCATGTTAACAATCCGGCTAAACAGCTAAAGAAATTTCGTCTCACATAAATTCAGGAAGGTCCTTAGGTCAAGCAATCGCGTTGGGCTGACTATATCACGGCTAGCGAGGATGGGCTGAGAATCAAGTGAAGAAGAGTGCGTTTATATATCTGGTAGCAGGGGCGAAAAGAGAGACCCTGATGTATGGTCCGCTCGGAAGAAGCCTACCGCATCACCCCCGTCACACCCCCTTACCGCATCACACACGAGCTGCGATGGGTCCCTAGAATGGGTACCACTTCATGTCTCTTGAGCTACTTGCAGGGACGGGACGGCCGTATGCGCCTTTCAGCCGCAGCAATGGTGTAAGCCATGTCCCTGCCGATTAACCGTCTGACTGTACTGGTAAGTTTGGCGTAGTTGTTCCACACATTGAAAAACAATATGTCTGCCACTCTGGGCGATGGTCAAACGCCACATAGGTATACGACATCCTCCGAGTCACACTGCCTATGTCTGACTTTCCTTCACTTCGCATCATCTACATCGTCTGACCTGGAAGTTAATTAGTCTCCTCCCCTTGTGATCTTAACACCGCCGAAATAGAGAACCCACAACGCCTCGAATCAGCCCACGTCAAGATAGAACAGCGTCCCAACTCGACTTCGATACCTGATTGCTTTGGCTCTATTCCGTCTGGTTGCTTTCAATGTCATTATCCGCCCCGTACCGCATCGTACTGCTATCTGCACAGGCAAATAACGCGGTAACATTATTAGACTACTGTTGCAATAACCTTCGAGTCTCGCCAGGCATCTCGCAGGATCCGCCTCGGACTATATGTCTCAGGATCTTCTTTGTCTTGCCACGGCCTATTCCCCGAAAACAGCAGCTGTCGCAGCTTGTTTACCCACTGAGCCGACCTGGCATCCCCCCGCTCTGCCCGTCACAGCGACACTGTACAACAGCAAGGTCAGCCACCCTTTGGCATGGGAACGAAGGCTCGGTATGGATGGACTTGCCTGTAGACCTCTGCGCCGTCCCGAGTTTGCCACCGACGCCCGTG
>JALHBY010000310.1:369-35262 GCA_024340155.1 Tolypocladium pustulatum
CACGGACACTTAAAGCGGACCCCACTGTACTACTACTACTACTACTACTGTACAAAGGACTTGTCGTGTTTACTGACAAAACACACATTTCGTCCGTGCGCTGACCCCAGATACCGCCCCCAGATACCAATCCCTTTAACGGTCCGGAGACTACACATGCGTACCGGGCAGGGGTTCTGGCCAACCAAAAGCCGCGCACTCAACGGTACATGTAAATTAGTATAATCATAGCCTATGATAGATGTACCAGAAATTGCCCTTGTTACAAAGAGCTACATCGCACTGATCGCAGCCTTATCGCGTTTGGGGCGCGAGGCGGCTCGGATTGAGTCTGCTTGCACTCGTAGGCTCTATTGGCTGCTGACTTCGTGACCGTATATCGCTGACTTGCACAAGAAGGGTCTCGTCAGCGCTATTGATGGCCGTTGGTAGAAGGTCTGGCGCCGTGAGATCCATTGCGGACCGCGCGATCGTGTTTGTATGTTTTTTGGTGGAGTTGAATCGCGTTACAGTCCTAAGTCTCTCGACGTTCCACGCTGAGCACGGGGCTGTGGGTGGGGCAGGTACGCAAGTGTAGTCTCCGGACCGTTAAAGGGATACACTCCATCCCCACGACGTCACCATGTCTTGAAAAGAACGCGCTACGGTATGGGAAACATGCTACACAGGACCGCAACGCGTTTCAATTAAACGCAACGCGTTATACTACATGGTAATCTAGTACCTCGTCCTTGTAGAATACTCACAATCTTATCGTCGTCCATTGCATGCTTTGTCGATAGTTACGGGCGTGCAAACATAATGCTCCATTTATGTCCCTGAACAAAGATCAAAGGGAATACCATCTCGCCAAGCACGTCCACCGCAGCGATGCCAGCCATCAAGACTTTCAGCCTCCGGAGATACGCAGCGACCCAGACCCCGAATTACACACGCGCCATGGCTATGACGGGTGATCTCGAATAGGTCAGTAGCGATGATTAAGCCACTCATCTTCTTGTACTCGTAGGTGCAAGAATCGAAATCAGGGTGCCTCTTCAATAGATTCTCGCTAACATTACCAATATAGGACCATCCGCCATCATGCGAACTTGCTTCGACTACCTCCCTTAGCCAGGTGCTAACCTAATCGGGGACATCGGCTTGTTCTTCTGAAGCTAGACGATGCGTTACCCCATCAGTATAGTCGTCCTTCGGCGCGAGGCTGTCAACGTACATGAACTTGTCGCAATCCGTGATAAATGGCTTAGGTATCTTGCGTTCGCCATAGCCAAAGACGAATAGGCCACTCTCGCGGATCCGCGAGGCCAGTCGAGTGAAATCGCTAACAGTAGAGACGATACAAAAGCCATCGAATCGATCGGAGTATAGCAGGTCCATAGCGTCAATGACTATGGCTAAAACTATTGTATTTTTGCTATGCGTGTACGCAAAATGCTAGATCAGTTGAATCGAGTTCTCGAGCAGATGAAATTTCCACCCTATGAGCTAGGTGCCTGTCCAGTCACTATGCGCCCTTTTCACAAATGCGGTGCCGTACTTTGTAATTTCTGTAATACTAGTCTAGCTATGCTTGGTTGAGCATTGCCCACATCAATGAGAACGGCGATCTTGACTATTCAATCCGAGTGTTCCGCTACTACACAACATCTCCCAAAGCGTCAGTCCTACTGTCTCAAGCCCTGGGGGCAAGATTAAGGTTTCTATGTAGCACAGGAATGCGCCTCACCACCCTTCGATACGCCGGACGAGGACCCTGCATCCTATTACCGGGAAAACAGCAGCCGTAGAGTCAGCGGTATCAAGGTTGAAACCTACAGGCGGCCTCGTCGTCACTATGTAGGGGGTCTGTCTTTAAGACGCCCATACAGCGACAACATAGAAGGTGCCCTTTCTATTACCTGGTGGATGTTGCCAAACGAGACCGCCGAGGGGAAGCTGCTAGGAGACTCACGTGGCGCACGAACCAACGGCAAAGTTCAAATCCTAGTGGATTGCCTTTGTGGTGTCAGGCGAAGCGTCCAAGTCAATCGATGTAGTTACGTTCAAGATTTGGAGGCGACCACGTTTGCGGCGAGGCGATGCTCCATAGTGCGATTATATAGTTTGACCTGCCGTCCATTTCTTTTCATCTTCTGTCTGGGGTTAGCATACAGTATCGCTTTATCGTCAATTATCACCACAGTCTGGAACGCTCGCGGCTCGTTGCAGTTATTTGATCACCATTCTCGGCAGCAGCGTCATGACTGAGAAAAATGAATGTCCACAAGCCACACTTCTGTGGTGGGACCATCAAAATTTGGAGGTTCGGTGCCCCAAGTGCCACGACACACATCGACACCACCCCCTCTCCAACAAATACGGCAGGCTCCGGTCGCGGTGAAACGTACATAATCAATCTGTTGCCTGGTCAGGTTCCGAAGAACATTGCCTACGAGATTGACAAGACGCACGCCCGATTCATACCTGCCGGGACTGGTTTTCCAAACGACAATAGTCGAAGTGGAAGAGATTCAGAGGTCTCAAAACTGAATACGTTCGCTGATGCCTCTTGCATTAGTGTATCGCTTCGCCTAAGTCCGGAGTTGTTCGATTACAGCAAGCGGAAGGCGGTTGCATGCATGCACAGGGGCGGCGGACTACCGGACATATTTGCAATGAGTGGCTGGGGCCATTGGGGAAGTCGGCGTACGACTGCCGGGGCGCGTTGGACTGAGGAAATTCGACGCCTCTGCCAAGTCATTGGCTTTGGGCTCACGCCCGACTTTGTCTGTGATCAGGGTATTCCAGGACGGTACAACGCCTCCCACGCAGAAACACAACTGGTTGCGTATCTTGTACACTGACACGTTTTTTTGCCGCACGAAGTCGACATCCCCAATGATCCCGAATCTGACGATGACTTCGGCCTCACAGAGCTATTTGGGCAGTTGGACTTGGCCATCGATCTGCGTGAACTGCGATCGGAATATGAAGCAGAGGAGGCAGACAATGCGGACACGGTCAGCCTTTTGAAACTTATGGAAGTCCTGGCTAAAGCATTCGCTGAAAAGCGCTGCTATATTTGTGACAAAGGTCGTTTGCCCCAGTTGTATCGAATTTGTCACACATGTGAATCGAGCGCTGGGGCTGGAGATAGAGGTGCAGCGCGTTATTGCCAGACCTCTGGAATAACGTTCTCTAACGCGTTTTTGATCCACGTGGCCCAAGGACGGCTAAATGAGGCCGAGGGTATGTACGAGCGGGCGCTGCAAGGGAAAAAGAAGACGTGGAGGCCGGAGCACACGTCGACGCTCGGCACAGTAGATTGGTGATGGACAGATGAGAATCAATGCAAATTTATCCCCGTCGAAGAGGCATGCAGCATTGACGGACTTATGGCCTAACACCCTTCCTAAGGCCAACAGTAATTTACGCGAGCCCAACTCTCCAACGCAACGCATACAATGCCACAGATTTTGCTCTTTGCATCCGCCGTCATCCAGAAGTGATATCACTCAATACGCCTTAACCGAAATGTCATTCGTCAACTCTTCCGAGACTCCAGTTGCATAATGCCGCGTATATTTTCCATCACATGCTCCCTGTCGCTCCTCGAACCGAGATCAAAAACACGGGTCGAGTTGACATACATAAAACATGTAGGCGAGTCCGACTCGAAGTCGTCGATATACTCCTGGGTAATTTCAAATTGAAGAAAGCACATGTAGTGCTGCGTGGCATTAATGAGTAGGACACTGTTCCGTAATGTCAGGGTACAGTAATTCCACCAGTACAATCTCATGTGAATTTGCAAGATACCTATTGCGATGAAATTCTTCGCTGGGATAGACTAGCCTTGCTACGAGTGCCTCGCGAGTCATTTGTGCGAAACACTTATCCGAGATGATTGGCCTGCCGCTTTCTAGGCACTGAAATCGTCTCTTACCTTCCAAGATTGCCACACAACTCTTCAAAAGGCGCGAGACGCCAGCAACCTCTTGCCGGAGGTAAAGCCCTCCGTCATCGGTTGCTATGATCCTGCGCTTCCGGATCGGAGTAGAAGCTGAGAGTGTCGGCTTCATATCGCGAAACTCGACAACGACCGGTACTGATTTGTTGTCTTGAGGTGGTGCAAAGTGCAAGATATGCCGAATAACACAGGATGCAAGCCGTAAAGTGCCATCTTCAGGGAGCGCAAGGGGTGAGTGAGACTCCGCATCCACGTAGCCCACCGAGGATGTCCCTTGAGAACCGTCAGCCAGTGGACTACTAGATCCGACTTGAATCATTCCAGAGTCGACATAGTCATATTCTTGAAGAGTGTTTCGTCTGATTCGTTTGGGCTTTTCGTCCGCTTCACTGTCACTTTCATCTTCTGAAGAATCCGTGGGGCCAATTCCGCGCCGGCCGTGGGGCCCTTTGAACATCGCCATGGCCGCCCAAACTTGGCCGAGAATGCCACATTCGCGAACAAGATCGTGCTCGCTTTGAGCCATTTGTGCTTCAGTCGGACCTTCCAAGAACTCCTGGATCTCAGCGGAAAAGGGTCCCTGCGATGGTAAGGTAGGCAAGATTGGGAGCACATTGCTTAGTGGCCCGCGTCGTACCACGCGACACCCAAATAGCTCCGGCCGCCCCCATTCGCTTGCAGCAACTTCAGCTAGCTCTGAGAATCTCTTGCCATTTTCAGCTTCGAATCGACTTTTGAAGGTATTGCCGGAAGTTACACCGCTGAAATATGCAGCATTTGCCATGCTGTGGATCGTTGTGATGGGCAGAGTTGCGATACGCGGGGCAAGTTGCAAAATGCGGGGAGATCTCGTCGCGGTGAAAAATGTTTTTCCGGAGACAGTTGATTATGTCAGCTGGTTTAGGTTGCGTCCAGACCACGCAAAGTCGTGAAAACTCCCTGGCAACAATCAAGTTCAATCAACTTGAAAGCAAGATGCTGCCATAGCATGGGTTTCTCAACATGCTGAAAAGCCACCACCGTAGGCTCATCGGAAGCCTCCCTAATAGTCCACCCACTCGGCGACCTGACTGGACCACGTACCACCTCGATCTTCTGCGGTGGCCCATCAAAGCGGCCGACTCCAATACAAGCCAAGGCAATCGTGGCGATGATCAACCAACTGCAATTTGGAAGGAATCGGACCGGGCCGAAATACTCGCCAAGGATTCCCTGCCCAGAGCGAAGATCTACGCTCTCGCAAATATGCTCGAGGGAGCTTTCGAACCACAGAATCTAGAAGGACAGCGAACCGCGCTCTTCTTGGGTGGCCTCCGGGTTGACCAACCAGCGTGTCTTCTGTTCTCTCGCGCCGGTCGAGTCCATGGAGAATCTTACGAAGTGCCTCAATCATTACTCGGCTATTTCCACTTCTCGGACAGATGGATACAGCGGCTTCGGGCTCGTGCGTGTTCGCGCCAAAGTCGCCGGGTTCTGTTCTGGAAATGGCTGTCCAAATTCCCTGAGGAATGCTTCCGAGACCGGTATTTAGTCTGTGTCTTGCTGTCAATTGCACAGCGCTGTCAGCTCAACACAAGATCATCTTGCTTGGTAGGTAGATGCGTCACCGTCGTCTAATTGGTCGACTTTGCTAATTTCTTCAGTCGCGCCTCCTCGTGACGGACGTCTCAGATTGTGAGTCCATATGCCTCTATGAGGTCGAGGTTACGTCCAAAATCCTTGAGACGGTTTCCAATCCAACCCTCATGTCGAAGCACACAAGTTGGCCTACCATTCAATGTCGGAGAATTCCATTCAAACCCTATGCGACTTTTCAGAAGCGAATCATCGAGCTACTCAGCGAGAACTTTCGAGACAACCAGACGAGTCACAGGGATGCCACAGGCAGTCGCAAAAACATAGATCCTTTTGTTCCAACAGATACAGCGACAGGACACCCCGGCGGGCCGACGCCTCGCGCTTATGGGCCTCTTGGACCTTGAAAGCGTTTCGAGCTAATCCTTCCGGCTCTTTAAGACAGAGGCCCGAGGAGCGGCATGGAACTGACCAAGTGTCTGGGGATGCTCAAGGCATTCTGTCCAGCTACAGAGGGAAAAGCGGCAGCCTCGGCATGTATCGGCTCATGCTGTGAGCGACCCGTAACTTTCTCGACAAGGGCGCAATGCAATTTTTTGCGACGAAGGCGCTCTTACCGGTCTTAGGTCTGTATGCCTTTGGCCATTTTGAGATTCGTTTCTGCGCCCAGTGCATATCTGCTGGGCGCAGACGCCGTACGCAGGCTGAGATTTTCATATTGGGAGGTGTGTCGAACGCAAAGTCATGGCTGCTCCACAATGCGGCCGAAACTCTGGTCGTCGTGGATGAAATGGATCGAGGCAGAGAAGCTCAATTATAGGAGGGCAGTTGGCGGTGGAGGGTTAGAGGGAGGGCACGCGGGGGACTAGGTCGGTTTGCGATAGAACCGGCCGCAGGAGCGAAGGAGACTGTCGCGTCACCTCGGCCGCCTTTTTTTCCGCCTCGAGGTGCGTGCGTAGTTCGTATTGGTCACCTCCCTAATCAAGCTGACGATTGGCCTATTGTAGCCGCCGCTTCACCTCGCGATTAAGCCCCGAGAAAGAACAAATCCTTGCGATAGCTTCATCACAATATATCGGGTGGGCAGTATAATTGTCGGCTCGGTCCTCGTGCACGGTGCGTTCGAGATGCTGAAACATACCCGCCGTCAGGACCCGAGGGGCGGCATCCGCCGCCAGATCGCCCGGTAGTTACCGATCGCCGTAGACCGCATCTAGGCGAAGATCATGGCTATCTTGAGGAGGTGAGAAGTACGGGGCGCGGGACTCGATCTAGAAGAAACCCGGTTTGCCGTAGTACCATGTATCACGACCGTGGCTTGTACCGACCTCTTTGGCATGGTATGTTGAAAGCGCGAGTGGGTCAAGAGTTGAGCAAAGTATCGTTCCTGCCGATGACTAAGCTCGCTATTGCGCCTGGTATTGGCAAATTGATCCTTTACTGCTAGAGAGATGATACACTTATCGCAGCTTCTTATTGCTTGAATGGCTGCCAGTGTACTTACAATTCTTCGAACATTCAATTGATCTAATCATACCGCTGTTCCCCGCATTTTGGGCAGTGGTATGACCCTTTTAATATGCTATCGTGAATCAAACGACTGCAGAAGAGGCATCTGTAGGCCTTCGACAAACCCACCTGAGTGAACCACATCTGCAGAGCAACCTACCGTCTCTCAGAGAACTTAGCAGAATGCATGATTCTCTCTAAGAGAATCAATATGCATGTGGCATGCTTCTCTGAATCAATTCACGGAAGACAATGCAGCCATGAGGTGGTCCAGGTATGGTTGGGTAGCGTTGCATGCGGCCAACGAAACCTTGTGGCAGCCCCCAACCCCACCACTACTACCACAGCTACTCGGCTTCCTGCATGATCCTCTCTCTTGCTGGTAGCGATGATCAATGCACGCTCGTACTTCGCATGCAGTAGGCAAGACCATCGAATTACATGAAAACCTGCTGCGTTAGCAGGTTTCTTGCGACCAGACAGTACGTTACCCCACTGAGGCGATTCTCCGGATTGCGACATCGATATCAGTTTTCGGTTTGTACTGAGCCCTGCTGTGAGAAGCTTGTGCACAAAGCAAAATAGTCCGCCGTAGCGGCGCTGACCATTCTCATATGCGTTTATCGGCCATAATTGATATCAGTCCCACAATGGGATGGCGGGTGATGCCATCCCGCAGGTCAGTGGGCATCCCGCAGATCAGTGGGCATCCCGCAGGTCAGTGGGCATCCCGCAGATCAGTGGGCATCCCGCAGGTCAGTGGGCATCCCGCAGATCAGTGGGCATCCCGCAGGTCAGTGGGCATCCTGCAGATCAGTGGGCATCCCGCAGGTCAGTGGGCATCCCGCAGCTTAGAAGGGTTTCCGGCAACCCGGTAGGGGCGCAAAAAAAGCAGCCGCCTGACCCGCGAAATTTTGAGGGTGAGGGGGGCTCTTATTTTGCAACCCGCATGCCTGGCTACTTGTGAGAATCTCACATGGCTTGAGCGTTAGGTCCTAACGAAACACTTGTCAGACAGAACACGATCAGCATTGGGAGCGGGATATGTACAACCAATCCGCATCTGACTCACATATACGGAGCGGTACCCGTCTGTCCGCTCACCAGAGCATTGCGCTCAATGGAGAGATGCCACTTGATGCCCAACTGATAAGCAAGCCGCCATATTCGGAAAAGTCGAACGCAGAGTACAAACGAAACGAGAAATACCGTATGATTGAACAATTTGACTACCCACATTTGGTTTACTTACCAGTACACTGTTCTGAAGCAATCCGCAACTCACTATGGCTTTCTCGAGAATGACGAATTCAATTCAAGTTAGTCGGGCATCGTCATTCAAAGCTACGCCGAAGCGCGTTGGCGAACCCAGACGAGACGCATATCAGAGACTCCTGGGCAGATTCTATGAAGCCTTGTTCCTGCTTGAGGCTCTTGGACAGACCCGTGGATATCACACGCCTATTCCAACCGATGTCAATGATGAGCAGTCATGCCGACGAAGGTTTCTACGAAACCTCGCTTACATCTGCGACTTTGACAAAGGAGGGAGTTCTTGCACAGCTATTGGCCTAGAAGACGCCCAGACTTGCTACAAGTTCTGGGTCGCTTCGAATACGGCGGTGAAAAAAGTCGTGGGTTTCCTCGAAGTCGCTCTTGGGTCTTTGAAGGCGTTGGCTAGGCTCCCAAAAGGAGAAAGTGGTCCTCGTGGGGTTCAATTTCTAGAAATCTGCGTTGCTCATTCCAGCCCACGCATTAAAAAGGAACAGAGGTGTTTGCTCGAGGCTGTTAAAAAAGTGCAGAAAATACTTCAGATCCGCAAAACAGAAGCAGGTGCGTTTCATACATTGGCTTGTGAGAACTGATGACTTATGACTCACACGGTACCAAGATCAGGAACTTTCAGCGTGGCTAGAGACACTGCTTCACAAGAGCCACATTGAGCTTCTATATGCTGCCTATAAAGAAATGAATTCCGACCGAATGGCGACGCTAAGCTCTCGAGCACAACAGGAAGAACGCCGAGGAGGTTTTGAAGGGAAGCGAACTTCGTTTGCGGACGTCCGACACTATATTGGACGGCTTGCTTCCCACATTCGCGTCCACAAGCAACTCATCGAAGATGTTTGCGAATTGGCTCATGTAATTGACACATATGAGGTTCATCCGGTTACAACTATCCTTTGTGCACCACAGCCGGTACGGGACTCGCATACCACGTTGGATGGCGTCCTTAACCGTATGTTCAAGAACGGAAACCCGGAGAGGCATGAAGTTGAACGCATTCTCCTTGACATGGACCACCAGTCAGGCCTGTTTCAAGATTTTCTGGACCAGTACTCTCGTTGCAAACCGCAAGTGCATGCGGAGATTCAGATTCTCGAACACTTTTACCAAAATCAGCTGTCCTTCATCGACAAGGATCGATACATAGGATGCAGTAAACCTGCATGTACTTGCTGCATGCTGTACTTCAAATTTCACCCAGCTCGTATGGTTGTGCCCGAGTCTCATCAAAAGGTTTGGATTAGCTGGGGCCCGCCGATTGTGGAAGCATTCCAGAAGGACGATGAGAAATCAACACGACAGCGGGACATCTTGAACAAGATCACTGAACATATCCGCGAGGAAGCCATTTCACAAGTTCTAAAATGCTCTTCGCCGCCTTGTTGGCACCCAGACTCTCAGACCGGCTTTACGGGGACGATCCCATCCTTCATCACGAAAGGCGAGGCACCCCCAGACTCCATTTCGATATGTGTCTGACTTTAGCATACAGAGATAATGTCCTTCAACTCGAGTAAAGGTGTATCGCAAATCGAAGCTCAGGAATGTGGCTCACCGAGTCGGTTGCGAGCAATACAACAGCTGTCGAAAGAAGGCGGCGAAGGACTATTGTGGACGCGAAGTGAAGAGAATAATATAGCTGGTATTGTTAGTGACGTGGAGTCTGACTCCTCTAGTGGAGGAGTCTTCTTGGATGCGTAGAGTCTGCGAATTACCAAGAGAAAGCATTCGAAGACGCCAGATATTCCGTTCAACAGCAGTCTAGTGTAGTCTGAATCTGACCATCCTGTCTCTGAACTTCTTTCAGATTTGAATAGATGCTGCATAAGATTACCCCTGCCATTACTCTTCACTCTTCTATACAGGTGGCCGCGAGGAGCTCTTCGTGCGCGACTCCTGAGCTTTTCCTGCCAGCGTACTCAGCCACTGATTAGCAAAAGTCGGAAGGCTCACATCATTGTAGAATGCCAATACCGGTCGCTCCATATGCGATATAATGTGATGGCCTGGCACTGCTTGCATGTGAGATTGACTGTTGTCTAGCATTTACAGCCAGCATCATGCAGGAAGCCAAGTGGCTGACCCTAACCGTTGTAGTAGAGTTTAGCTTGGTTTCAAACGTAGGAATGAGTGGGATGCAATGATGCCCAAGTGTGGGTCAGACCAAGCATTGAGTCACCTCTTTGTTCTTGATTTTGAGACACCAACATGTCTACTTTCATCTATATATTTAGCGGAAGAGGTAAATGGGAATGGTCGGAATGACCACACACTTGAAAGGACATCTCAGACCGCGCTTCTCCTTCGAAAGTTGACCTACGCCGCCCTGGATCGATAAGCCATGGCGTTCGATGTCACTGACGCTGGCCAAAGCCAGTCCTTGGTGCATGAAGAGTGGTCTCTTAGTATGCATTTACTGTCGCCAAGCAACTGGAATCATGTCTTCGCCGGCGAACCTGATATGTATGGTCTTTCATTTGGCTCAACAGATTACATCCAACAGTTCGCCACTGAACATGAGTTCACGACCCTGGATAACACCGGGCCTGTACTCAATGTCGCCCCAGGTTTCGGTTTGGAGATTCAGCACCAGTAGAGTGCTATCTCACCACCACTTAATGTGGAGGAAGCCGTTGGGGCTGTTGAACACGTTGAAGAAGCTGTCCAGCCAGCTGACTTGGAGTCGCCATACCACCATAATATGCAAACCGGCTCTCGAGGCAAGTTTGAATGGGAGTTTGATGAAGCAGGAATGCCTTCATATGACCATGTTAACGCTTCTCGGGACGACGGGTTGTATCGTTGCCAGGAGCGAGGCTGCGAGGGCAGTTTCCCGCAAAAGGGCCTTCTTAGGCATGTTACTCCCACACTCGTTAGCTGACGATACTGTAGCTAATTGGTTACAGGAAGCATATGAAGACACACGTTAAGCCTGTCAGCTGTCCTCGCTGCGATCATACCACAGCAGAGCAGAGAGACATGCGTCGACACGTAGAGACTGCTCACAGGCCTTGGGCTAAGCAGCGCTGGTTCATCCTGGAAGAATTCGTCTGCGACCAGTGCAGCAAGGCATTTACACGCAAGTACAACTTACAGAAGCATTGGCGAAAAGTTCATAGCACAAGTTTTATTTAAATTTGGACAAACTACAAAAGATCTCGCTCTTTACATTATTCTAACAAGCGTTTAATGCTTTGATTTCTCTGTTAGACGTTAAACATATAGTCTGATATCGATTGATGCTTCCTGGTGAACAATGCTTTGGATGCACCATTGGCCAGAAGTCTCTTCACACAAAGGATAGTGGGCCAACATAGCACGGGACGACTATGCACAGCCGTGTCGTAATTCCCCCTCAACGTTCGGTGATCGGCTCGTAAAGGTTGGGTAGCCGCTTTGCCGACTATTGCGGTCAGTTGAATTCAAAATAAACCACTATTGAACGTAGGTACGCTCTAGGAAACTTAGTCGCTCTGTGCCACACCTCATCCGACTACCGTGTCTCTGTACGAGCATCATACCATCACTCAGGACACACCAAGGCTCGGTAAAATCAGAAGCATTTTAGGTTAAATATTTGATAGCAGCCTTTCGACTGCCGGAGGCCTACAATGTCTATGCGCCCGCCTGTCGTAATGCAGGAGGCCTACCATCGAGACCATTCTCCACAAAGTGATCACCATGCGGGAGGATGAGCAAACCAGGTCCATAAGTATAAGTCCCAGACGTCGCTAAGAGAGTTCTTGGATCACTCATACACATCCTCTCTAAGACTCGTACACTCTCAGCTTTCGCATAAAAACAACCATTTCAACCGCCATCTACGCCCCTGAAAATCACAACGACTAGTATATTTTACGTACTTATAATGACCTTCGATATCGAACCGCAGATTGACATGTCAGAGTTATCATCGCATCTAAGGCTCCTTGAAGGAATTGATCTCGAAGAGGATCCGACTGAGTTGAGAAGCACCCCAATATTCACTGAGTGTGTTCGCAGCCATGCCTTGTCCTTGCCCTCAAATCCGTTTACGCAGTATGGCCTTATCGGTGGTGATGAGGCTAAAATGTCAAACGAGTTACATCCAACCAGTCTCACGTCGCTCAATAAAGACCCACGGCTCTATCAAAACATTACTGCACCGTCTAGCGTCTTCATTTGTGGTAGCCAGGGTTCTGGGAAGAGCCACACGCTCAGCTGTATGCTGGAGAACTGCCTGGTTCTGACGGATGCAAACACTCTTCCTCGACCGCTCACAGGCATAGTGTTTCATTACGACTCGCTCACATCAGACGCGGGTGGTATGCCATGCGAGGCGGCTTACCTATCGTCGCATCCACGGGTCGAGGTGCGCGTGCTCTGCCCGCCAACGAATGTTTTCCAGATTCGGGTAAGTATTTTTCCACTATCGCCGCTTTTAGGCGAAACTTACCAAGCCTCTCACGATGTTATAGAGAATCTATAACAATCTCCCAAACGTCCAGGTTGAAGAACTACGCTTCGATGAAGCGGACCTAAACACGAAGCGCATGCTTGACTTAATGGCCATCAGCTCCGTTCAAGGAGGCGGTATGCCACTCTATGTACACGTTGTCACGCGCATTTTGCGCCAGTTACGCATTATGCAGCAGAATTGCCGTACTGGATTCAACTATCGAGTCTTCAAACAAGCCCTGGATGCCGAAGACTTGACTCCAGGTCAGCGGTCGCCCCTGCAGCAGCGCCTTGACACCCTTGAAAGTTTCATGGTAAGCGAGCAGGTTGCTTCCGGACCAGGGGGAGGTAAGAAGAATAAAGCGGCCGTGTCGAAGAAGTTGGGGACCGATTGGGAACCAAAGGTTGGTGATGATTTTTGATCGTCCCAAGATGAAGAGTCCTGCTGCTAACAGCCCGCAGGCCGGCCAACTTACCATCATCGACCTATCGTGTCCATGTGTTACGGCAGAGGCGGCATGTGCTCTGTTCAATATCTGCCTTAGTCTTTTCTTGGAGCAGCCGTCAATTATCGGCCGCGTTGTCGCTCTTGATGAAGCCCACAAATACATGACCGACACAGCAGAGTGCGAGACACTCACGCAAGCGCTTCTCACGACCATTCGTCTCCAGCGCCACCAGGGTGCCCGCGTCATCATTTCAACGCAGGAGCCTACCATTTCTCCGAAACTTCTTGACCTCTGTTCTATCACTATAGTGCACCGATTCACGTCCCCAGACTGGCTCCGTGTGCTCAAGGCACATCTAGCTGGCGCGACTTTCTTCAACAAGAGCCGCGGCGTTACCAAGCCTGACTCAACAGACTCCCCCGATGGCTTTTCGACGCATGAAGATTTTGCAATGGAACTATTCTCGCAGATCGTTGCTTTACGCACAGGCGAGGCGCTGCTCTTCGCGCCTAGTGCCGTCGTCGATGTTCATAAGTACAACGCCCAGTGCGCCGCGACCGACGCCACGTCGAATAAGGTGAGGGACGAAGACTCGCACCCCACGAAAGCCAACCAGCAAGGCGACGGTGCGAAGGGCGTTGACAGCTTATTGCGGCTGGGGCCTGGATTCATGAAGTTTCGCGTGCGGAAGCGCATTACGCAGGATGGAGGTCGCAGCGTGATGGCGACCTGAGAACATTAATAGAGACTTGCAAAATCTTACGCAGCCATGATTGGAAATGAGTGGAGTTTAGTAGTACTCATGGATATCTTCCAGCCCTTCCTTTCATACGCCTGCGCTGTCTCTCCACTCCCCAATCGAGCTCTCTCCGGACTCCTAGCTCTGCCGGGGTATTAGGTTCGTTCGATGTGCAGAGTGTACTGCGTCATGAATCTTTATCACCTTAGTAAGCAGGAGAGGAGAGAGCTACCAGTATCCCAGAGCAATGCCCGCCGAGTTTGGGTCTTGCACTCCAAGTAAAGCTGGGGCTGCAAAGCACAACATAGCAGCTACACCGTTTCCCCAAATCACGGTCAACGAGAGTATACTGCAAAGCGAAGCAACCTTTTCGTCCGGTTCACCGGCCTCCATGATTGCCAGAGATCAGATCCCAAGTCCAACACCGGGACGCAATAAAACGTTTCGGAGGATTGGGGTACGGTGTTTAGTGTCAAATGTTTTTCCAACCAATGGCCGCTTCCGGCCAATGTGGCTGGTGCGAATGGGTCGCCATTAGCACAATCGCGACTAGACTTAAGAGCAAAACCGTGGCCTACGGACTTGAAATTGGTACCAAAATGCTCTCCATGACCTCAATAGCAAGACTGTGCATTTTTTTAATGTTTGATAAGAACATACTGTTCGGCAATCATGCATTGAAATTCTCGATCTCGTCGTCGAGCTCGAGCTTGCTGGCCAATGGGAATTTCGCGGTCAAAACTAAGCCTTTTTCGATTTTCGCGGTCAAACTTAACCTAATGTGGGCTAGCGTGGACACACCCGGCGCCAGTCGCGGGCCGCACCTGGTGATCCTAGTTAGGAGGAGAATGATACGCGAAGGTGGTATCCATCAGCTCCTTCAGTCATGAACGAAGCACTACTCTAGTATTCTGTCGGGAAACGGGCCCCGTTTCCACTTGACAGCCAATCGTTTCGGTGACTCCTACCCCCTGCACTTGCGCTCGCGAAACGGGCCCCGTTTCGACATTCGCTTTTTTTCGCGACCGGGCGTGCGAAACGGGCTCCGTTTCCTGCCCAGTTTGATTGGACAAGGGCCCCCTTTTCCAGGTACGGGAAGCCCCACTAGCCTAAGTGCGCCAATTGAGCACGATTCCCCAGTGCTGGTCTTTTTGTCGTGTCGTCGTTATGCTACGCGCAAGTAACCTCTAAGAAGACTCATATAATAGGCAAAGTATCCCGAAGATGGTGCCTCTACCGTATGATCCGATTCGGGGCGAGTCCCAAACTAGCGAAACTACAGACCGGCATCGAATTCGACCGTCGTCGGCTAGTACGCCGCGGACGCCGTCCGCCAAAGAGCGTGAGCGATTGCTAGCTCTCGGCTTACACTACAACGAACCCGAACCGACCATCCTTTGCACCAGATGCTGGTTCGCCCTCAAAATGAACGGCGACCGCGTTTCCCGTCATCTAGGCGAGAATTATGACGCGACAAGAAAAGCTCGATGAAACCTGAATAAGCTGGTGCAATCCTGCAGCTGCCAGATCCGACTGCGTTGCCAACGAGATTAGATGGATCGGCTAATCATCAATGTTGGAAATGCATAGACTTGTTTATTGTGATGGAGTCTTCCCAAGAATGGGAAAGCAATCAACATCTGCTCTCGACTTTGGGGTCGGGTTGGGCCAGCGATTGGAACGATTTCTGGTGTCGTTGCTAACACAGGGCACATACGAGAACAGGCAAAGCGGACGCGTGCGTTCGATGCACGGCTGACAAGATGGGTCAAATAAAACATAACATACTGTAGTATTGAAGTGAAGGCAATGTTTTGTTCTTCATTTTATTGTCACGTATGCTAGCGTTTAGGTAAAGCGTAGGATGCGATGTTAGGGGACATGGATTGAGGCCAATACCTACGAATATACTTGATCTAGTATACTAGTTAGCGAGCCTGCGAGGTAGTAGCCGAACGTAGATTTAATCTAGTAAGCTAGCGGTATCACGGACTCTCTTTGCGCTGCTGGCTCTCTTTGCGCTGCTGGCTCTCTTTGCGCTGCTGGCTCCGCTGCTGGCTCTGCTGGAAAAGAATGATCACAGTAGCTTAGCTATCGGCTTTAGTGGTTAGCTTCAGTGGTGGCTGCCGGGCTGACATAACACACACGGCTATCCGTGCCCCAATGAGACCCCTAGACTGGAAGGGTGATGACTAATACCCAACGTCGGTTGCCTCGGGCTACGTGGACTACCACATAATCAGCTACATGGATGCGACGGCGTAAATGGGCCTCGTGCATGATCACCCACAGTTACCAAGTCGACGTACTCGTGCCAGACAAGCGTCTGCCGCCGTTTCATCTGGCTGCGCAGATAGACCTGCCAAAACATATCATGTACGGGCAATGGCCATTGGACCTTGAGCACTGCCGCAGAACGCATGCTCCCGCTCAGTGGGCAACATTTCAAATCCCACCAACCGTGAGGCTTTCGCTTCCTCTTTTGCTCTTCAGTATTTAACAAGGTCATAGCTCCGTGACACACTGGCACCACTATCACAGTCGTCCGCTTTTCTCGCTCTACCGAGCGAAATTCTGCTTGAGATTATCCAGCACGCTGCTGCACTTGATCAGCTCTTCCTGGCACTGACTTGCAAGAGGTTACTTTCAATCTCCTCCTTGGCAAGTATTGTAGTTCCAAGTGCTACAGCACATCGCGCCGAAGGATTGAAATGCCCTGCAATGCTTCACCTGCTAGCTTTGATACCACCGCGAACCTGCCACGGCCGCTTAATGAGGTCTTGGGCGCGCTGCTGCGACTGTTTTCGGTATCGACCGAAGGACCGAGCGTATTGGAGACGTGTTGGGATACGTCATAAAACAGAGTTATTCAGCGAGGCTCTTGCGAACTATGACGCGACGATCAGCGCGTGGAGTTGTCAACGGTCTACCTCATATCAATGCCCTGAATGCTGGTGCCAAGAACGAATTCGTCGCTAAGGACATACAAAAGAGAGCATCTTGGGGTACATTGACAGGTGAGTCATTTAGTAGCTTCGGCGTAGACTCAGAGATTGACCCAAGTATAGGTCATAAAACGGAGGATTGAAGTGCGTCCTGTGATACAGTACAGTACAGTATCAAAAGATACCAAGAGCAATTGTCCCCTGCGCCAATCATCTAATCCATGCCGATGTCGCTGTTACTCGAAGTGGTCGAAGTGCTTCCTATTTCGTTCGACTCATCAGCGTTGTCATGCCATCGTAAAAGCCCCAATACGTGACAAAGCGCGATTTTTCGTCCCTGAGCTGATTGTAGATTGAACCACTTCGAGCATTGCATATGCACACACGTATCCTTGCTAATATCTGCAACGAGCGCTTCTTGAGCCGTCAAATTGGTAGCATCGACAAATTCAGCGTAGTGTGACCCGAAATGAAAATGTACGAATCGCAGGAAGGTATTGGATGCTGCAATGAGAAAAATGCTGCGCAACGAGTGGCAGTCAGTACGAGAATGTAACGAGTAGGAGCAGAACGAAGAAAAGGCTAGCTCTAACTCTTGTCCAATCGAGCGCCGGTTAGCCATCCACGTCACGACTGCTTCTCCGAGGCACTGTGCCAGAACTTCATTCGACACAATCGGCTTGACCTCTCCTGTCGTGTTATTGACCCGGACATGTCTGAAAGCCCGCTTTGCCTCGAGTAAGGCAATGTAAGGGTGTGTCATTGTCCAGCCTACAGCCTGTCGTGTCATTCTACAAATTCCGCCGTCATCCTCTGCGACGATCTGGCCAGAATTGTTGACCACATGTGAGCGTTGGCGCTCTACACGTGCTCGGACTTCACTCAAACCTTCCGAGTCCTGTAGGAGACAGATGTATAAGGCATGCTGGAGAAAGCTCATGGCAAGGTGAACAGTAACATCCTCCGGCTTGCCTCGACGAGCATCGTATTCGTCCTCGTCGATACTCACTGTACTCATCTCAAAGTCGGACGAGGAGGAGGGCCTCGTCGGCGAGGAGGAACCCACGATAGCAGTCGAAGAATTGACGAAATTTGGCCTCTCCACGTCGGTCCTGTCGCGTTGAGGAAAGTGTCTCGGTTCTGTGTCCTCAGGCCGCATCGCACGAGCGAGGGCGAGCCAGAAGGATCCATATGGAAGCCGCATAAGCTCAGCCTCTGTCGCGTTGAGAAGGTCAGCGGGACAGGGATCCTGCGTGAGAGCCACCATGCCTCGGCGATCCAACGTCTGCGGCAAGTCATCGTGTGGAGTGTTGCAGGCCGGACATTGTGCGTCATGCTCCGCCTGAACCGTCACCAGAAAGTCTGTCTCCGACTCAAACAGCAGGCGATAAGCAATTAGATGCCGAAGGGACCATCTGCTTGCCGGACTCGACTGCTCCTTAGAGGCGAGTTGCAAGGGTCCCCTCAGCGCTCCTTGCTCTGCCGACAACCCTTCAAGATCTTTTGGAGTCGCGGCCGAGAAGATCGATTGTGCCATGGTAAAAGACTGTGATGGAAAAGGTGGGGTACGGTGTTGGGGGGGGGAGAAGGGGTGTCTGGGCTGCAATCCATTGCTAGGCACGTGAGAAAGTGGGGTGTTGCCGCTACGCGTACGCTCAACCAAGATCTGTCAACAGAACCAGCCACGAAACAACCCTTTCGTGATTGTCCTTCACACTCAGATCTGTCGCGTCTATTCGCGATACTCGCACGCAGAACGGTATATATGTCGCCAGTGGAGACAGCCACTACAGATGTTCATGTGGAGCCACGGTCAGCCGTGTCACCACTCAAGCGAAAGGCGCAAACAGATTCCCGGTACTGCCCCAACACTTCGAAGCGACATCATGCGTTGGGTCGCACCCCTCGCAACGCACTTTGCACCAAACCATGCGTCTTTTCCAATGCTCCAGAGGCGGGCTCGGTCTTCAATATCTTACGAGAGAATCCTAGGGAACGTTTATACCTTCCGCCGATGCTGTGGACGTCGAGGCAATTGAAGCTCTTAGGGTGCAAAGTCGAGTCTAAGAGGCTGCCGAAGACAACGAAATTAGACTGTTCTGAATCACTTACACTGCAAATTTCACCTGAAGGGAGGGCGAGGGTTCACTTTATCAATAGCGCCCGCAGGTGGGCATATCACGCTGCTGGGCTGTTGTCCAAGCCCTGTGCAGCCAAAGCAAGAGCCTCGGCAGTGCGGGATATTCTTACTGCGTGCAACTTTCAGATCTCCAAGTATGTGGCAGTTCTACCCTTCCATGGAACCGAGCGTCGCTGACCACTTCACGTAGATGCTTTTCGCCATGTTTCAATTGCGGCTCTGCCGCAGTCCCTCTGCAGGTTGACTCTCTTTTCGCATCCGAACAATGGAGCCCTTCCTCCCTCGCTTACATTGATCTCGAGCTCCTCCGGTCGCGTCGCGAACGCCATATTCGCCGCAAGCTTACGCCACGAATACTTGGGAAAAGAAACCAGAGGAAACACAACGATCCCGTTTGGCAGCTGATGCTGAAGAAGCTTTGTCGTGTTCAACCAGAAGAGAAGATGCTGGAAGACCCGTATATCGTGGCCATTCTTATCGCTCTCGCACAACATCAATATCGGAGCGCCCGTGGCCATTCGGTCTGTTGGCATACTCAACGCGACGATGGATTGCCTGACGTGCCCACGACAGTAGTCATGTCACACAGAGCGCAAGCGCCGCTTCCGGAGCTATTCAAGGTGAGACAGACTATCTTGAGAAGTCGCGACAGGCAATTGACATGGATGAGGTTCATATCCTGGCCATACCTTGTATACCCTCTCAAAGGATTCGTTTATACACCGCTCGCATTCCTCCGGCCTTCTTGGACAAGCTGGATTACCCGTCAAGATTTTCAGAGAGCGGCGTTCTCTCAATCGCTTGTTACACTATTTCTCCGCGAAGACCTGAACAATTGCTGGATACATTAGCTCATGCTCTTCGCACGGAGGAGGAATAGTTTCATGCGTCGAAGGGAGACAAGAGACGATATCCTCGCGGCCATGCCTTCAGGTAACCCGAATGTGACTTTTGGCTCTTGGCTTCTGCTCAGCTCCCTGTGCCGCCTCATATACTGGCGCTGGCACGGAAGTGCCGCTGCCTGGCCTTTGTTTTCTGTTATTGGGAAGCGAGAAATAGCCAAGCGTGCGACGTTCAAGCGTCGCTCGCCGCTGGACATATAGACACTGTTAACAATCTGTAAGGGCAGTGGTTGGAAGGCACTGGGTGCTCGAGCCAGCGGACCGCCTTGAAGACGGAGCCACTAGTTTTGAAGCTATCAACCAGGTCGTGCCAGGAGCGGCTGTCAGGCTTCGAGTCGTGGGTAAGAAGGTAGAGCAGCCGCTCTCGCATAATCTGAGGCGGCACCCAGGGTGGGTATCTCTGCATACATCGCTTGGCATAATCTGAGGCGGCACCCAGGGTGGGTATCTCTGCATACATCGCTTGGCATCAATCCATTTTCCACGTTATTCTAGAAACACCTGGCACTCTCGTGGTTGTTGAAAACCTCATCATAGCCTTCGCGGGAGAGACACGCCTCTGCAAGTTGCAAAGTTCACTGCGCCTGCCTGATGATGATGATGCATGATCTGAAATCCTATCACTGCATCGACGACATCTGTAGAAGATTCCGTAGGGGACACCCATACAAATGCCTATCACTGCATCGACGACATCTGTAGAAGATACCATTAGCACAATCGCGACTAGACTTAAGAGCAAAACCGTGGCCTACGGACTTGAAATTGGTATCAAAATGCTCTCCATGACCTCAATAGCAAGAATGTGCATTTTTAAGTGTTTGATAAGAACATACTGTTCCGCAATCGTGCATTGAAATTCTCGATCTCGTCGTCGAGCTCGAGGGGATTCCCGATTCCTGACCAATGGGATTTTAGCGGTCAAGACTAAACCACTTTCGATTTTCGCGGTCAAATCTGCTGGGGGGAGAATTACGACGACTGGGTCTGACTGTCGCGATGGCGCGTGCAAGCGAACGTTCAACGAGCGGCGGCGACTGGGGTTCGCAGCCCTGACCGACGCCTCGGGGATGCCCTGAATTCCTCGCAGCTTTTCTGAATAGCACCGCGTCGCTCTGGGGACGTTCGTTAGGCTCTACGTGTCTCGGAGTCTCCTCCAAACGCGCCTCGCGTCGCAGACGAACGTCCGGGCCCTGACGAACAGCGGTGTGGCCGTCGAGCTCTTCTTGGAAGAGTGGTATTGGGGCGTGCCCGCAACATTCGTGCGGCTATTGTGGGCTAGTTATGCAACAACAGACAGCCGACTGGCGTGGGAGACGCCATGGGGGACAGCCAGAATGACTGTGGGAGGAGAGAACCGCGCGGCTTTAAACAAACAAATGGCTGAATGCGGACAATATAGGGGGCGTCCAAGAATGGATAACATTGAAGCACCGTTCTTGCAGGGTGCGGGCAGAGGCAGACTCCCGCCCAGGGCTAGCCTATTTGTTATCATCACGTGACTCGAGACAGACTCCGAGAGTGGCTGGTGCGGCAGTGATACTGCTGGGGAGAGCAGCCGCAAAGGCCATCAAGGTCATGGAACTGACGCAGATCCTTGGGCAATTCAGGATCGAGTCCCAAACCAGACAAAGCTAAGCATTGGGGGGAGACTGTAGGTATGCGGACCCAGAACATGAGGCGCATCGCCTCGACGGAACCTATACACGATGTAGATTAGTAGAGAACCACCTTCTACACGAGGTGCCGGCCACGGGTAGATGTGTCAAGGTATATATGGGGGATTATTGCTGCACTGAGTGTGGCGTCACATTTTTGCGTGTGACAAGATGGATGTTGAGGAGCAAAGCGGGAATTTTGGGGGTAGCTGGTCGATGTGTTTACGTCGGCGAAGTGGGGCGGCCAGATTAACATCCGACCGCGTCGGCTGCCTGCTAAACCCCGCTCGCCGGGCATGGCTGCGGTTGAATAGCGGCTACAACCGAGTAGGAATACAGTTCAGTTCAGTTCATACTGCTGGGGAGGAGCCCGGAGTGTCGGATGATCTAGCAAGCTTGGTATGCGATAGCGATGTTGGATATTGATCTGGGCAATTGCAGTCGCCGACTCATAAGTTTGTTTATGTCAAGAAGCAGACAGGCCCAGAGTGATGGGTTAAACGCTAGGTCGATCCTACCATGGAGGGGTTTCTCAACCCTTCACCAACCTTCACTATCTATGACGGTGTGCGTCTGAGGAAGTGTTTTCAACAACCATTACCCACTTTGGGTTCACATCAAGTGCTGTAGTACCTCTTTGGACTTCGTTGACGACAGTGCTGAACATAACCACTGTTAGCCGTGTCGGTGTTGTAGCTACGCACATACTTGCCACGCACATATAAGGGAAAGCACTACGTACTCTGCGAGGTTACAAACGGTCAGCACCAAGCCTTTCCGTCATCTCATCTCGTCATCTGACCCCATGCAATCCGCGTTGTCAATGTGGGTAGAATTGATCCTGTTATTGCTTTTGCAGCAAGCTGGTGCAGGGCTTCCGAGGGTATGTTGGCGCACAGGTACTGTACAGTAGTATTACACCCCAGTGCAGTTGCAAATTTCAGGAGCTGTGCGGGGTTAGTATGCTTGCCACGGCCCTCTCTGCGGCCGCGCAAGCCACTGATTTTCCCTCAGTATTTGCCGGAACAATCATCCCCAAGCGAGCATCCCCAGGACCATTCCTTTGAGGCACGTTCATCATGGCCAATGTCGAATCGTATGAGGCGGCTCTGCGACGGGCAACACAGCTCTACGAATGCAGCATCACAGTGCCAATTATCATTGTTCCGTTGAGTCCTTCATCGCCAATTTGTTCAGTAGTCGCACTGGCCACAATAACCACATTCCTTATCGCATGCCGTGAGGTCTTTCATCGGCTCGTCGAAATCTTCATACTCATTGTACTGCAGTCGCCCCCCATTTGCAATCTCTTCTTGGCCCTCCTTCAAAATGGTAGTGCTCTCGTGGGGCTCGCTGAAGCTGAGAGCTGCAGCCATGGATGACTCAGGGTGGTCACGCCCAACCCGCGGGGTCAGGTCAATCTCCCGCGCTGGGCTTGCCAAGTTGGATCGCCAGTGATGTTCATTGACAGGGCCCTTCTGGTACACATTGAGCTCGAAGAATTTGTTGTGGCAGTCGCACTTATAGTTCTTGTACCTGATTTTTGGCCATTAGAGTTGGGGCTGACCATGCTCGGAAGACGTCCTCACGAGTTGAGCTTCTGAAGGTTGGCTCGAATCAAGTCGTCTTCGCCGACCTCATCAAAAAAATGGGCCGCACCTTCATGCGGAATGAAGTATCGTTTTGACTCGAGGGGCCCATAGTTCACCTGTTGAACAAGCTGTATGGCAAAAGGCGCATTGTCGCGATCAAGGCCGGTAAGCTTATCGAGTTTAGACTCTCTGGGAAAAGCAGCCCACGTTAAGAAGGAGGTGAATTTACTCTCATGAGAGAGACGTTGAGGGCGATACGGCTGGATTGCAGCACAGCAAAAAAGTGTTGAAGACATCTTGCCGTTCTAGCGGAGGATTTCGACCTTGGAGCAGGATGGGAACTGGAAAGTGATTGTCTAACACCATATTCTCCTTCAGCAACGTATTCCACTATATACACTCTCGGCTAATGCTGAAGTCTTGCCGTCGGTGCTGGCAGCCGCCGAGGCTGATTGGCCCGTCAGCGGCCTGCAGCTAGATCAGCCACGTAGATTTTGTGGCATAACCGCTTGGGCGGGTGGGGTATCCAATCACCAATGACCCATGATTATAGGACCCCCCAATTTCCTCACCATAGCATAGATACCTAGCCAGCTTTCAACTACAATCATCACTTGATACTTGGTTACGATCTCTGATCTATCACCTACGTGACACGACGCCCTGACTCACTGCCAACATAAATCCGCCGGTTTATCCCTTGGGAACTAAACCGTCACATAAAAGCTAGCGAGGTATCTAGGCTATAGTACGGAAATCAGGGGGTCCTATACACTGCCTATAATCCCCAGGATTATAGAGGATCGCTTAGATTATCTATATAATCCTATCGCGGTTAATGAGCTAGATCGCACGGGCTCGCCTAGATTATCTATATGATCCTGGTAATCCCGTCGATCCTCCGCTTATTCGTTCGTCGTGCCGACCACGTCGACTCTGAACGGTTTGAGCACTGCCAATATATCCAGCTTATCCAATAGATATGAGAAACGAGGAAACGCAGGATTTGGAACGGGGCCCGATCCGAGAGACAAAATGCCCGGGGGCAAATTCTACGGAAATGATGGCTCAATAGCTGGAACAGGGCCCGTTCCAGGACACAATACTAGAGAGGGAAAAGGGAACGAAGGGAAAAACTGAGCAGTTTTGTTCTTGTCACCTAAGCATCATGATCATGTCCCTCGCCGTCATAATCGTGTCCTGTTGACGCCGACGAGGCTCAAGAACTCGCTGCGCGTCTTGGACTTCGTCTCGAAACAGCCCAGGACGCAGCTGGTGATGGTGGTTGTGCCTGTCTTCTCGACGCCGCGCATCACCATGCAGAGGTGGCGCGACTCCATGACGACAGCGACACCCTGCGGTTTGAGGATTTCCATAATGGCGTGGGCGACCTCCTTAGTGAGGCGCTCCTGGATCTGCAACCGACGGGAGAACACCTCGGCAATGCGCGGCAGCTTAGAGAGCCCGATGACGGTGTCGGAGGGAACATAGCCGATATGCATCTAAGGGCCTTGGTGAGCATCGGGTAGGAGAGGAGATATGTGTGGGTAAGGTGTACCTTTCCGATAAAGGGCACAAGGTGGTGCTCGCATAGGCTATCGATCTCAATGTCCTTAACAATGACCATCTCACTATGTCTCTCATAGAAGAGCGCATCGTTGACAATGTTCTTGACATCGACTTGGTAGCCCTTGGTAAAGAACAAGAGCGCCTTCGCATACCGCGACGGCGTGGTCAGCAGGCCCTCGCGGTTGGGGTCCTCGCCCACGCACTCGAGCAGCGTCCTCACGGCGCCGCGCATCTTCTCCAGCCGCTCCTCGGCCTGCTCGGGCCCCTCATCAAGGCGGCTCCGGGAGCCGCTGCTCGGCCGGCTCAGCCCATCGTAGTCAACGAAAGGGCTAAGCGACCGCAGGCCCGGGGACAGCTTAAGTTTCTTGGCGGCGGGCTCATCGCGCGGGTCGCGGGCGGCTTTACCGAGGCTGTTGAGGCGCTTCCCGAGGGTGCTAGCGGGGCGGTTGGTACGGGCCGCGGGTACGGTTGAGGTATCTTCAGTGGGCATCTTCTTGTCGCGCTTATCCTTGCGCTTGCGGGCGGAATTGGTGCTAGTATTTGAGGAGCCCGGGACGCTAGCCGTGTCGAGGGCTTGTTTCTTGGGCTCGGGAGCATCAAATTGATCCATAGTGAGGTCGTGTAGGGGTATCTTATATTAGCGATATTAGAAGGGGACTAAAAGGCGTATGGTGAGAGGTTCGACGGCTCCAGCCGGGACGAGAGTCAGTGAGCAGAGACGAGTAGGCCTTATCTTATCGCCTCTAATGTCAAATAATAGTATGCAAGAGACAGCAGGCCGGGGTTCTTCCCGCCCGAGCCAGGCCCCTACCGCTCCACTGTGCCGTGCTGCCCCTCCGTCGACGCTACTCTTACGTGAGCAGTGGGCGCCGTCAGCGCCACTTGCAGCGCCTTGCCGCAGAAGAAGAAGCGCGGCCGCAGGGCCAGGAAAGCACAGTGACGATGCGCAGGAGGCGACACCCAGTCGTCGGTAGTAAGGCGCGACAAGCGGCCATAGCGGCGACGAGGACGGCAAGGACGAGGGGGATGAAGAAGGCCGAGATAGTGCAGCGCATACTGCGGGGTTGGGCCGTGAGGGTGCCGCAACATGCGTGGCGGACCATATTGGTGCCACGTTGCTTATGGGGATATGCAATTTGCGTACGGAAGGCTGTGGTCCGAGTATTTCTAAAAATAGGATTTCAGCGAGCCATCGCAGGGAACCCGAGCTCAGCCTATAACTAGATTTATGATTAACTCAAATCAAGCGAACCTAAATCGCCTTCTACTGTTGTGCGAGATACACATAAACTTACGCAGAAATGACATGGCCACTCTCGAGTCGCTGAAGTGGACCCTTAGGCAGAAGGTCACAGCAACGACACCGTCCCCGACGCAGCTCGCCCACCACCATGGCGGCCTTGACTCAACATGCGACCACTTTGCCAGAGCTGACGTCGCAGGTGCCATTGGTCGGTGGAGACAACAGGGTCAAAAACGGGGAGGCTCGCCTTCACCTTCCCGCCTCGATCATTAGGCCGACAGAGATTCGACAAGTTCAGCAGTGCGTTCGTTGGGCTCTGAATCACGGGGTCGGTTTGACCGTCATCGGCGGTGGTCACAGCGGCCATTGCCTCTGGCCCAACGTCCTCGCGGTCGACATGGGCGCCTTTGACCAAGTACACATTCTAAAGGCCGGTGAGGAGGGAGGTCCCGGCTCCGATTCCGGCTCCTTCGTTGTCGCCGAGGCCGGCTGCCAGTCGGGGGACATCATCCGCAAGACCATGGCGACGGGCTTGACAGTGCCCCTTGGCGCACGCCCAAGCGTGGGCGCGGGACTGTGGCTACAAGGCGGCATCGGTCACCTGGCTCGCCTACACGGACTCTCGTGCGACGCCATTGTCGGTGCCGTGGTGGTCAGCGTCGCCTCTAGTCAAGCCCTCTACGTCGGCCATGTACCAAGCCAACACCGGCCGGCTGGTGCCTTAAACCCGGATAATGAAAACGATCTATTATGGGCGATAAAGGGCGCCGGGACCAACTTTGGTATCGTGGTAAGCGTTACTTTCAAGGCTTACGCGGCTCCGACCTATTCGATTCGACACTGGTTTATTCCGCTGAGCGACAACCTCGAGGCACGACTCAGGCTAAGCGATTTTGATGAATTCGTTGCTGGGGAGCTCCCGCGGAACTTCTCTATAGACGCGTATCTGTACTGGGACACAGACCAGCTGCGTCTTGGCGTGACCATGTTCGAAACTTCCACGACAGGGCTCACCTTCATAACACCCACGCTCACGCCCATAGGTAGAATTTTGGGGCTGGAAGACGATTCTAAGACCGTGGATGGCGTCGGTTTGTTTGAGACCGAGATGTACATGTCCAAGATGCATAACGGGCACGGCGGCGGCAAGACTTCGTCGTTCAAGCGATGTTTATTCCTGAAGAGCATCGGAGCAGTGAACGTCGCGAATATCTTGGTGGCGGCCGTTGAGGCTCGTCCCTCCCCACTATGCTATCTCCATCTGCTGCAAGGTGGCGGAGCGGTTGCCGACGTGGCGGAGGAGGCCACTGCATTCGGCTGTCGAGACTGGGACTTTGCTTGCGTGATAACTGGTGTCTGGCCACGCGACCAAGATGGAACCGGGGTCGCTCGAGCTGCCGTGCAATGGGTTTACGACGTCGTCAGGGACTTGTTGCCCTTGAGCAGCGGAGCTTATGGGGCCGACCTCGGGCCGGACCCCAGAGACGCAGCGCTGGCGGTCAAGGCTTTTGGACCAAACCGGCCGCGCCTGGCCCGCCTCAAACACAGCTTAGACCCGGGCAATGTTCTGGTTTATGCCTGCCCGCTCCCGAAAGCGCCGATAGGACAGAAGCTCATCATTCTTGTCACAGGTGACAGCTGTGCCGGCAAAGACTATTGCGCGAATATCTGGGTCTCCGTGTTCACCACATGCAGCCACAAACGCCTCAAGGCACGCGCAGTTAGCATTAGCGACGCAACCAAGCGAGAATATGCCGTGGCTACAGGTGCCGACCTGGAACGCCTGCTTTGGGACCGTGCCTACAAGGAGCAACATCGACCAGCCTTGTCGACATATTTCCAAAGCCAGGTTCAGCAACGACCTCGGCTGCCAGAGGAGCATTTTTTGAAGGTGGTGTACGAAGCCGTCGATGTCGACGTGCTATTCATCACTGGGATGAGAGACGAGGCGCCTGTCGCAGCCCTGTCACATTTGGTACCAGGCAGTAGACTGCTCGAAGTTGGCGTTAGGGCTAGCAAAGAGACGCGACAGGTTCGCCGAGGGGGCCAATGCGGTGATGACGATGTTGACGACACCCGGGACAATACGGGTAACAAGGTCCGCAAAGACAGCAACAGCCGTCCTAGTTTCATCTTCAACAACGAGACGACCGGAGACGCCGCGGTAAAGAGGTTTTCCAAGCGCTACCTGCTACCCTTCTTCCACGAGGAACTGCAGCGACTGGCTAGCATGGTGCGCTCGGTGCCCAACTTTCCACGCCAGGGCATCGAGTTCCGCCACGTGCTCGATATTTCCCAGCAGCCGGGGGGGCTGGCACTTTGCACGTCTTCGCTTCAAAAACACTTCACAGGTGACTGGGCCAAAGTCAATGCAGTGGCTTGTTGTGAGATCGGTGGCTTTGTCTATGCGTCGGCGTTGGCCGCGCGGGTCGATGTACCGTTGGCGCTGATTCGCGAAGCCGGCAAGCTCCCTCCGCCTACTATTTCTGTCATCAAGTCCCCGTCGCATATCTCGTCTTCGGCAACCAACACTTCAGGAGAGATGCGGATCGAGATGGGCAGTGAAGTGGTTCCCAAAGGAGCGTCAGTGGTGGTGGTGGATGATGTGCTTGCTACTGGGAAAACGCTCTGCGCTATGTTACAGCTCTTGAACGAAGCTGGCGTTGACCCTCAAGATGTCAACGTCATGGTCGTCGCAGAATTCCCTATTCACCGTGGCCGGGAACTATTGCGCCAACATGGCTATGGCGGAACTAAAATTCATAGCCTTTTGGTCTTTGATGGAGCTTAGGGAAAAGGGGGTTGCTTGCCTGATCAAACTGCCTTTGGCCTACGTTTCACTTCGAGTGGAGCGACGACGGTGAAGAAATCTCCTGGGATGGGGACCACCGATTGAGCATGGACGCCTTCCGTGGGCTCGCTCGAACGGTACTTGGACAAGCGCACAGCTCACAAGGTGAAAACAAACGTTCGCGCTAAACAGAGTGGTGCTTCGCTCTTATTGTCGTGTTCAAACGGCTAACGAGAGGACATTGCAGTGTAAATGCTCATGCCGCAAGAGCGGTTCTTCAGGTGGTAATAAACTTGTCGCACTGGTTGTCAAGTATGGAACATCTGCTATGCAAACATCAACCGGTCCTCTGCACATATTTTATTATCCAATCATACGTGACGCTGAAGTGAGCGTTTTTATCGCTTTCTCTTGCCTGAATTTGATTTACTGCGATGCTCCGGTTCTATCAAAGCTTGTGAAATATAATGTTGATCAGCAATGTCTGCCCCTTCGGCTCAGCTCCCGTGACTTATGAACTGGGTGAGTATGTGGTTGTGTATTAACAGGGTCCATGTGGGTACTGACAAACATCTCCACGCACATCACCCACATAAGTTTACCTGGGAAAGAGCACCTGACGAAACCTACAAAACCCGCTTGCGTTGACAATGACACTGATAGTGAGGCATCATCTTCAGCCGCAAGAGACGGCATAGTAGCATTTGTCAACTTCATTTTAGCTGCTCTGGGCTGGTAACACGGCTTTGTAAAGAAATTGTTTGCGACGACCAGAGCCTTGTTTCGACGGGGCTTACTGAAACTACACGTAGGGAACGATAATCATGCATGAACTACGGGCACAAGCGCTGCGAAGTTCGACATCGCTCTCGGGTACGCTTCTAGAAACAATCGCTCATGCTACGAGCAGATTTTTGGTGGTTTGGCGGGGGTTATTCTCAACCCTCATGGGCTGAAATCCATGTCTCGCCCTATCGGCCCGTTTCTACCCCATGCTTTCGAAGTCAAGACAGCAGGTGCGTCAGTGTCTCGAATGTCATAGCGGCGTTCCATCGATGCTGGTTTGTGTGAAATCTTGAGGCAGCAACAGCGCGGGATACCGCCGGGTCGCGATGTGTAATAAGGAGGCACGCCTGCGCCCGTAAGCGATGGGCGAGCGCGTACTGGTGAATTCGCGCTCTGCATCTGTGGCCCTGAGTAATCATGGAGAAGGGAGATGGAGGGCAACGATCACAGCGGCGGAGACGATCGAAGGTGGCCAACGGCGAGCGCGGCCGGTCCTGCTGCAAGATGGTCCTGAGATGAGACGGCTTTCTCCACCCTTCACGCTCCATAGGACCTGTCATTGCCAGAGGCGGTAGTTTCTTCGATTATTCCTCTGCCTGTCAGCGGACCGACGTTTGGTTTATTTAGGGGGTCTGCCACATTTCTATGGCCAAGTTCCCGGCGCCGGCGATTCGATAATTTCGATCTTGTAAACGATGACAACGACAAGCTGGCAGTTTGTCCAAATTCCTGAGAAATGGAGCACACTGGTTTAATTAGAGACCGGCGCCGACTAGCACCATATCAGCTTTACATTTAACCGTGAAGGAAAATGACCGCAGAAACCCCATTGGACAGCAACCGCCAATTCCCTCAAGCTCGACGACGAGATCGAGAACTTCGGCGAACGACTGCGCGAACCACCATAGAGCTATGATGGCAGTCGATTTGACGATGGCCGGGAGGGTCCTGATATTCCATGTCCGAGTCACTGCGTAAATGTGGAGGAATGCGTCCCAAGCATTGCAGGCACGCTTGGCACGGGCGTTTATGGTAGTAGGTCCGGTTTGAGTTAAACCGGATAACGAGAGAGGGTCCGTCCAGGTCGCCTCTGTCGGTAATCGACCTTTGAACACTATAATGTCTTGTCAGCGTCCCGCAGCGTTTACGCGGTATGGGACTTGGCTCAATGAGACTTAAGTACCCCGCAACTGGGCGTACTCCATAGTGTGCGGTACAGTACGAGTTACCAATCAACTATGGTGAACGATACTTCTTCCAGACGGAGCTTATGTCACAAGCCGAAACACGGATTGTCTGCTCGGTTACCGCGCATTCCTAAACTGAAGACCAATGTTTCGGCAGAAAGCCAATCAGGTCTTCCGCTGAATAGCGGGCTTTTTTGGACTGGACTAATATCAGGCCGTGGCAGATTGTGAGGCCAACCACAGTGTGGAATGCTTGGTAAAACTCCAATTTCTTCCTCAGTCTGTTGCAGCGGCAGTCCATCACTCTCTTCACGCCTGCCCGCTTTATAATCACCATCCATCCTTGAATTCTCGGTAGTCTTTAGTATTGGAGCCTGCTAGCTGCTCCGATACCTGCTTCTGTGACGAGACCACACAAGACTACCGGCGATTTCGTATCCAAAAAAATATGTCCATGCAGCACGATGACTCCTCGAAACTCTTTACAAGTGCCGACCGGCTACGGAAGATCGACCAGCTGCGCGAGAGGAATATAGGAACATACCTTCCTTTACCACAACTTGTAGCTGTGGGCGATCAAAGTTCGGGAAAATCTTCACTCCTGGAGAGTTTGACCGGGATCCCCTTCCCACGTGGGCAGGAGCTCTGCACCCGATACGCCACACAAATTACTCATCGTCGCGAAGCGGAGTTTTCCATCAACATTACGATCATTCCCGGGCCCCAGGAACCCAAGGAGCATAGAGAATGCCTCGAAGCGTATCACAAGCAAGTGGAATCAGTCGCACAGCTTCACACCGAACTACCGGATATTTTAGATGAGGTCAACGAGCGCATGGGGATCCGAACAAACAAAAACCCGGATGGCACAAAAACCTTTAGCGAGGACGTACTAAAAGTCGAACGATGTGGGCCGCAAGAAGACTATCTGACTATCATCGACGTTCCTGGTATTTTCCGCCTCAAGACCGATGGTATTACGACAGACAAGGACAAGGTGCTTGTGAAGGAAATGGTCCACAACTACATTCGGGACAGCCGCACGATCATACTCGCCGTCTTGCCTTGCAACGTGGATGTCGCGACCCAGGAAATACTCGCCCTTGCGGAAGAATATGACAAAGCAGGTGATCGAACGCTGGGGATACTCACGAAACCTGACTTGGTCAAAGAGCGAAGCGCGCAAGGCGTGGTATGCAGCCTCGTCGAAGGAAAAAAGAGGCCGCTAAATCTCGGATATTTCCTTGTCAGAAACCGCGGTGCGGATGACAATGAAGGCAAGTTCCTCGTCCAGGAGCGCGACAAGACCTTCGAAAGGGAACCCTGGTGCCGTTTACCGGATGAGCGCGTCGGTATCCCCGCACTTCGAACTCAGCTTCAAGAATTACTCGGCCAGATCACGGATCGGGCGTTCCCCAAACTTCGTGCTGAAGCGCGAGAAATGCTGGTACTTTCCCGAAAAGCGCTCCAAGATTTGGGGCCAACGCGACAAACTGAACGCGAACAGCAGCAGTACCTCGCAGCAATTGCTGGAGAATTTCAACAAATTGTGCGGAGCAGTCTTGCAGCGGACTATTCGACTATGGAATGTTTCACGAACGCTCACTTGCGGCTCATCACAAACATAGTGATTGCCACGGAGACGTTTAATGATGAGTTTTCCGGTCGTTCACACAATTACATGTTCGAAACCTCGTCCACATCCAGTCCCGTAGCCTTCAACGAAAAAAAGGACGCTGTCGAAGAAGACGGAGACTTAGGAGTGCTGACCCTCGGAGAGTTCCTACAGTGCCAGGCTGCTGTCGTCGACCTTGACGGAATCATCACCAATGATATGACGAAGCCAAATCCAAGGGAAGGCATCATGGACTGGATATGCTCCATATATCAGAGTTCTCGCGGAATCGAGCTGGGTACGTTTGGGCCGGCTATGCTTTCCAGCACTTTTCGTGAGCAGTCCGTGCATTGGAAACTCCTGACAACGCAATTTTTGAGCACGATCATTGTGATTATACACAACTTCGTTGTCGCAAATGTGGAGGCCATCTGCCCAGATGCGAAAACACGGAAGGAACTCATGGCAAGCATGATGAGCCAACTACTCGCTAGCTACAGCGCTGGAATGGAGCAGGCAACATTCTTGGTGGATATTGAAAGACAGATACGGCCATACACTCTGAACCACTATTTCAACAGCAATTTGCAGAAGACTCGCGGCAAACGAATAACCGAGCATTTGGGGAAATTTGCGCGGAAGGAAAGTGGCAAGGATTACGGCAAGCTCGTGATCGAACTGGACAAAATTGATACCGTTACCCGTAACAGAAGCAACGCCGAACACGTAGTGGAGGACATTCACGATATCCTGGAAGCTTACTATAAGGTAGCTAGGAAACGATTTGTTGACAACGTGTATCACCAAGCTGTTGACCATTGCCTCCTGTCAGGGCCGAACAGCCCCCTACTGTTCTTCTCAGAACGATGGGTGCTCGAACTTGACGCAGAGACTTTGGCTACAATTGCAGGGGAATCTCTTCAGTCTCGGGCAGAGCGCGCCAGACTGAACAAGAGAATTGAGGATTTGGAAGGCGCCATTGAAATTATGCGTTGATGTGCCGCGGTACGGCAATAGCGGCATTGCGGCAATGGTGGGCTGCGAAAAGAAGGATGAGTAAAGTCTAGTTAGCCCATACACAGCTAGCGCTCAGCACTAGATTCATTTGTGGAATATACCTGCATGACATTTGAAACCGCCGGTAGGCACCGCGGACGACGTCTGCGAGGTTACTAACGGTATTTACCGAGCTGCAGGGCTCGAAACGCACCGAAGCTTATGCGGCTAAACTTGGGCCGGAACCCAGAGACACATCGCTGGCGGTCAGGGCGTTTGGATCCAATGGGCCACTCCAAGCAGAGCCTACATCCAGGCAATGTGCCGCGAGTGCCCGCACTCCCTAAGTGAGCTCGGGCCGAGGTTCTTCATACTCGTCAAGGGCAGCAGCTGTGCCGGCAAGGGTTATTGAGCGAACGTCCGGATCTCCGTGTTCACCATTTGCCACCTCAACCTCAAGGCACGCAAGAATGTGGACCTACAGCCGCTCAATGGGGTGCCTGGAGCTCTGATGGCGGGGCATGCCAACTTCAGGCTAGGTAGGTGGAGTGCGGAAGTGCGGGGTGAAACGCGAGGGGAGCTAGAGAGCTCGTTGCCCTGGCGACGTCCGTTGCGCACCAAAACCCACCCCGCACCCCGACTAACTTGGTCTTGACCTCAGCTCGCTCCTGCGCTGGCCGGTTTTATGTGCACGCCATGACGGACATCGACAAATGGATCAGCCAGATACCTTCTGGCGACTACGATAACACTTCTCGCCGCCATGATTCGCTGCGACTGCCCAAGCGATCATATCCTTTGACGCCCAACTCGGAAGACAGCTCCATGGCCGGTCCAGCGACTCCAACAAAGAGGAGGAAGCCCAACGATGATGACAAAACACCACGTGCAGCAATAATCAATGCACCGTCGACTAGATCTGTATCCCCCTCTCCATCAAAGTCGTCAGCCAGCCTTCGGTCTAGCTCGCAGGCATCGTCTCGCCACAAGCTCTCCTCCCTTGATATTGCTGAAGAAGGCATCATCAGGCGGCAACTGAGTGGCCCAGAGACGCCGAGCCTACCTACGCCAATCAGAGATGCACTTTTGAAGATTCGTCAGCTCGAGCGGTGCAAAGGTGTACTGGCGCCGGTGGCCAATCCAACATTATTCGATTCTTTCCTGGCGGCTTTTGACCTCGATTCGAACGTCTTTGCAACTTCCGGGCATGTTGGCAGCAGGCTCACGCCCGAGGACGCTCGAGAGATTGAAGTGGACGCCCGACGCTGTTTCGAGATGGATCATGACGAGCCGGTGTGGAACGCTGAAGTTCACACTGCTTTACTGAAAATGATTTTCCGGCGGCCGAGTTACGTTGATCAGCCGCAGCTTGTCGACTTCAGCCTTTGGTATGATGAGCTTGAATGCCTTCCTAAAATCCAAGCTGACCATTGGCCGAACTACAGCACAACCGCGTCTATTATTCGCCAATACCTACCTGCAGCAGCGCCGGACAGGCGTATTGACCTCTGCATTTATATC
>JALHBY010000310.1:35519-53971 GCA_024340155.1 Tolypocladium pustulatum
GACAAAAAGATCTGGAAACGATTTCGATGGTGCAGTGCTGCAGACAGCTGTGTGGCAAGCGGGCCATTGGAAAATGCTGCGAAGTTTTCTACAGAGAGCGATGCGCGAACGTTCCGCCGAGGTAACAGAAAGCTCGAGTCAGGATGTAATTTCCGAAACTGAGGCAAAAGACGAGTATGTCGAAATGTCCTTACGTAAATTAGGAGCTCTCCATGGTATATACTCCCAGGGCCATGAATGGTATTATGTTGCGACTTCACCCGAAATAGTGGATCAACAGGGTAGAACCTCGTTGAGAACGGTACGTAATCGCCTCTACGTATATCACTGTTGCGCGGCTAACTTCTGGTGTAAAGATATTATGGCTTCATGAACCGATTGGTCGCACGAATTCAGCTTTGGGCATTCACCGGATAGCCGCCTTTCTCGAGTACATGAAAGAGTGGTCGGCTTCGTCGTACTGGCCCTGGTTCAAACAATACATCCTAGATCCAGGCCACGGGCCTGCCGAAAGATCGCTCGTAGATCCTTGACCGAGCTTTAGACTCCCCAAAACCTTCTCCAAGCGCATCTCGCGTCCCAGACGAACGTCCAAGCTCTGATCACCAGCCAAGTGACGGTCGAGTTTTTCCTCAAGAAAATGGTTCCAAGACGCACAGCAGGCCTTCAAGGAAGGACACCAAAAGCAAAGCATGACGGTTGCGAGTCCGATCATCGAGCTCTGTGCCGAAGAAACTGCTCGGGCGTACAATCAGCACCGTCTCCGAAAACTGCATGATTTCTGGGAACGAGCACGTGCGGACCGCCGCGGCTGGCCCAAACTTGTGCTGTTGGAAAGAGTGCAGCAGCCGAGGTCAGCAAGATCGTGACGGCTCAGACGATCTGGGAGATTGACGCCGAAGCGTGGACGGCTTATGCCACCGCGCTGCACCTGGACGGGGCTGGCCGCCAGACCATGCCGGCCGAGCTGCCGTCTTGGATGACGATGCGCAAGATCCTGCCGCCGAACGATGGGTGGTCCGAGTTCATATTTACGCACCTCTTTTGTCGAGACAAGCCGCCGAAATGGGACGGCAGCCGTTTTCTCCAAGTCTACCGTGACTTCAGAAGTCTCTGGAGCCCCATCAGCGACTCGGCCGGCCAGTTCGACAACCGCCTGAGACGTATTATTGGTACCTACGTCTCGGTGGCATTCAACAATTACCGCGGCAAAGAGGTCGGCACAAGCCACGGTCGTGATTCACGGTACCATGGCAACTCGGGTTTCTTCCAGATCCAATTCCGCGCGCCGTACTTCTCACCCCCTAAAGAAGCCATGATCTTCGCCTGGATGGATCAACAACTACCGGGCGACCTGGCGACGGACGCCGCCCCTCGGGTCCTGACAATTGCAGTCGCCAAGTCATAGTTTACCATCAAGTAGCATGCAGATATCATCTTAAAGTCTTTCCTAGCCACCCACGTACTACCTGACAATCGACCTGCTCGATTCTCTCTCCCTGAGTTCTTCGTACAGTGCATCCACTGCCACGAACAAAGAATTCGCCAGTCGACTAAACTCCGGCCTTAAGTCCTCCTTGCAGCGTACGAAACGATCTTCGTGCCAAAGTTGTCTCTGATGCTTGAGGAATTGTAACGAGAGCTTTCCAGATCCTTCTAAAAACAATTTGAGGTTGTGTTTACATGCTGATATCGGGGTTTTGGCAAGCTCCGGGCATGTATACTCTGTACACCGAGCGAGTGGTGGAAATGGGAATATCGTCATCGAGCCCTTGTCGCAGAGGACACTGTCGCATTCCTTTTTCCACTTCATATAATTTTCTCTGGCTTCTGTTTGCCTCTGCTCCTCGTCTCTTTTCAGCTTGTCCCGTAGAGCTTGATTTTCTCGGGCTTGCCGCAGTCCTTCCTCTTTTAGTGCTGCGACTTCTGCAGCACGCCTCGCCCGCAGTAATCTCATATACGCCTCTTGCCGTCTTCTCTCCTCATTCTTTCGACTCTCTTCGCTCCGTATATTTCGTCGTTCGCTATAGATCTGTGATAGTTTGCGCAGCCCGCAGTACCCGAGCCGGACAGTAATGGGGGCGATAACCGCAATTGCGAAAGCAATGCTGCACCACTTGAGCATTCGGAGGGCTATTAATCGACAAAACTCTAATAGGTCTGCAATTCGAAGGGCTCGACATAAGGCGTATACGGCTTGATAACCTTGATGAGCTAACCATCGGACGCATATCCCGAGGTATCGACGAATAGCACTGGTGGCGTTTCGTACTTGGTTTCCTGTAGCGTGCGATATAGTTCCAGCAAACGAGGCCGCTGGTCCTTGCGCAGTCGTATTAGAGATCTCTCTCGAGCGAAAATGCATTTCGACTAGCTCTGCCAGAGGATAGGGCCTTCAAGCAGCAGCGTGCAGAGTCAACCTCCTGTGAAAGATCCAATGTCACGATATCCCCGCTCTGACTTTTAAGTCACGTGATGCATAGTCTGTCCACCTGCTCGGTGTTCGACCAATGCTTATAGTCTCTAGGAGCCACGGGTAGATTGAGGTTGAGGAGCAAAGTGGGAATTTTGGGGGCAGCTGGCGGATGTGTTTACATTGGCGAAGTGGGGCGACCGGATTAACGTCCGACCGCGTTGGCTGCCTGCCAGACCCCGCTCACCGGGCATGGCTGCGGTTAAATAGCGGCTACAACCGAGTAGGAATACAGTTCAGTTCAGTTCAGTACGTGGCGCTGGAGGGGCTGGGTCGTGGCAGTATCTGGGGTCGGTATCTGGGGTTGGTGCACGGACGAAAAGTGTGTTTTTACGGTAAAAACGCGCGATCCTTGATACAGTAGTAGAATTAGTGAGGTCTGCTCTTACCCTCACTAATTTGAACGGGTTGCGCGCTGGTTAGACGCTGGAATTGACCGCCCGATTGCCTGTTGCGGGCAACTTGGCGGCCCCTGTGGACGCGGTGTGCCGAGGTGTATAGCCGTAAGCCAGCTTTATCCTCATTTTATACACCGGTTTAGTCTGACAGGTCTCGTGGATCAGGGGCTCAGTGGGCAGCTTCAGAACGAGCAGGCGGCTTTAGCGGGTGGCTTCAGTGGTGGTGCTGGGTTTACATACCTACCTAATAAGGTATCTTAAGCGCCGCGCCCCTACATTAAAGGATCCCATCGGGTCCGGTGTCCCATGGCCTGACGTCAGCAATTCTCTGCCAAGATGCTGTGCTGATAGGCACCATTATCCCCGCCCAATTTGAACCAAATCTCCCAGCCCAATCTCAACCACATCTCCCAGCCTCAGGCACCAAAGCCTTAGTTCGAGGGCATAATAACCGCGACAGAGCACTACAAAGACACTTTCAACCCGATGTCTATAGGTCCATCCTGCGCGCTATGCGGGGGCATTTTCAAGTCACTCGTCACTTCTCCACCGCCTCCTCAGCCCGACTGGGCAACTCTTGCGCGCTCAGGTATGGATGCCATGTGACTTGCTCGTGGTCCCACAGTGCGATGTGGCTAACGAAATAGTGCGTGAGTCGGAAGGACCAGACAATGAGGAGGCGCCAGTGGTGTCAGGGTTAGGCTATGTTCATGGTAGGCGGATCCAAGCACGCATGAACTATGAGTCAAGCTATACCGACACCGAATCTGGTCATGCCCTCGAGACGCACCAGGTATTGGTCACCAGCGCTCGAAAGCGACCGTTTGGATTCCATGAGTTCTGTTGGCAACTGTTGTTGAGTCGCCTCAGTACCCTGCAAGGACATGAACCTGACCCGAGACCAGTCGGCTCATGGCTTCTTCATATTCTCAAGTCCATACCTTGGGGAAGATCTGGCGGTTTGGTGCCTGACAACAATTACCATGGGTCGATTAACCTTCGTCAAAATGCGAATGGGCGGAGGTTGCTGATGGCTAACCCGAACCGATTCATAAATCCGATTATGCTTGAAAAATATGATGGCGTTGGAATTGGAACGAAGCTGCAGGTTTCGTGCTTCGACCGACAATTTGTGCCTTGTACAAAGGAATTCTCCTTGGCACATGACCCTTTCACGAGACTTCCGGTCGAAATCGTCCAGATCATCTTCGCCCTTCTTCCTTCCAAGGATATTTGCCGTGCTCGACTCAGTTCCCACCATCTCGCTGTCCTTGCTCATGAGAACTATCTTCCTCAGAGCTTCTGGGCTTCTCGCTTCTTGCCCGAGAGCGAGATGGGATTTGCTCTCGACCCACACATATCCAGAAGCAGATGGGCTGGGATAGATTGGCACAAAACTTATCTGGATTGTAAGAAGTACAACCAGCGGCGGCCAGAAGCCCAAGGCTTTCAGAACCGCAGACGGATCTGGCGCTGTGTGGAAGATTTCGCCATCATCATAGACAATCTTCTACGATTTCGTGACCACAATCGATGGTACAATTCCTCGCACGAAGATAGAATGCCAACTCTGGCCGCTTCACAGTCGTTAGGGCCTCGGGCAGCATGCCCTGAGCTACCCGACGTCTTCTCTTTTGAAAGCAATGACACCTTGCATACCGGCTTGCGGCTGTGCGAGCTGCAACTAATTCCGCTGCAAAGGGAGACTGGCTCTGACAACCTTATCCTACAAGCCTGTACTATCACACTCTCTTCAGGTATTTACATTTCAGGTTTGCGAGTACTTGTCCAATCTCGTAAATTTGCGCCTCGTATCGTTCAACAGGCTGGACTGGTCGTGCCGTCCAGTCTACGGTCTATGTATTTGGGTCCTGGTGACAAGCTGTCTCGTATCGACGTGGCTCTCACATCATCCAGTCTTCACGGGCTGAGGTGTGTCATGACCAGATCAGATGGCAGTGACTTGGAAACAACATTTGGTAATATGGATACATGGGAAAGCTCTCTCGCTGTAACGAGACTTGAGAGTCAGACCGAAATCGTTGGATTGATTATTGGATTCGATGTAGGCAAGCTTTGTCTGCTGATTCTTTAGTGTTGCTAATGAGGATATAGAGCTGGAAAGCTGGACTGATTCAGATCATTGAATCAGCCCCCACTAACAGCTTGCATATATGTCAGAATCGACTTTGGAATCCTATAATTCCACCCCTCAGCGAAGGCCGTCCAATCTCAAGTCAATTCATGAACGGGATACCCACTGATTGCCAGTTTCCGGTCGAGATCTACATGCCTTTCGGGGGTCGTGATGGGTCGCGTCTCGGGTCGCTCTGTCGAGTAACTGCTTTCTTGCATGGGACCATCGGTTTCTTTGGACTGCAATTCACTTACACAGACGGCTCAAAAGAAGTCTACGGAAAAGCCGAATCGGTGCAAGATGCGGGAAACACGTTAAGTTGTGTCGAACAGACCTTCTTGCTCAGGGGACCCAGGGGTGAGCGCATCACTCGTCTTGTAACATCTGAGGAGGTATCTAGGAATGATGGCCGAAGGATGATACAAGATATCGAGGTATGTTTGTTTTCCCTGAAACAAGCCGCTTTACTACGCCTGCTATCTGCATTATACTGACGTCTACGGCATATTTTCAGGTATGGACAAATTTTGGTCGACATTACTCATTCGGTGCCGAGGGGGGCTACAGACCAAACAAAAGAAGAAGAAAAATGAGCTCCCTGACTCAGGCTGGACAAGAAATGGTCAATAGTCTGGTCGTTCTAATATCGGTAAGGTGACACCTCCTTTCAGTTTCCACCTTTTGAAGCTAATGCCCAATTGGTCTTAGAGCCCGTGGTGGTCATTCGAAAGTGTCCGCGCTAAGACCATAATATGCGGTGAAAGGGCCGCGGTCCATCACAACCCATCCCCAACAGCCACGAGTATCAACCTCGTGCCGCAGAAGGTACTTGATGCTGGACCATGGATGCTTGAACGCGAGGGCGCCTGCTATAACATGGCCAACCTGAAAAATGTGCGGCGCATACGATTCTCAACAGGCATTGAGGGTCGTTCACGTACCAAGGACCACATTAGTGGTCTTTATATCGAGTATTATGGCGGCGTAGAAGATACTATTGTTGGGCAATGGATGACGGAATCCGCTTGTATGACCCTAGAAAGGGGTGAGAATCTGACTGGAGTATTCTTTTGGGCTACAACAGATAAAAGGCTCACCCAATCTGTGCAACACTTTGGAAAGGTCACAGGCCTGGGGTTCACAACGTCGATGAGGCGATGTTTCGAGGTACGCCCGACCGCACCAGTCGAGAATACGCATGTGCGATATCGCGCTACGCCATATGAGAAACTAGTACGTATAGGACAGGCTCCTTCATAGGTCTAATCGATGCTAATGTATTGATAGCAAAATATCACCTGGGCGTACAACCTATCCATGGATGATATCCAAGTTCACCTGGAGGCGGCTAATTCACTAGGCGAGGGGCAGCTCATTTTCGGGCATTCGCACCATAGGCCACGTCCTCGTGATATAGCTGACGGTGACACTCGCTCCCGTTTCAACTTGACCACTCCACTAGATCCCGCACCCAATGATGTGGCGGCGGAAAGGATGGAAACTGCGATGCGATATCATTACTTCCGCGAATCATTCTTCTTCCATGAATTGGACAGACATGGGAACGTGGAGCCTCTGCAAAGCGTTCGGCTGTCCGTCGACCCAGATAACCGGCTGATTGGTATAGAGTTCCGATATGCGCACGGCCTGAAGGTCTGCCACGGCACGAATGACGGGAACACGCGTCTACTAAGAATGGAGAATGATGAGAGCCCTTCTCAGCTTACTGTTTATGAGAAGGACTCAATCAACGCGTCACTGATTCAGCTGCCTGGTTTTGGTATGGACTCCGTCAACTTAGGCCTCGAGGTTTGTCAAACGCCCCCCTTGTATAAGAGTCCAAGATTCATTTCACTGACAACTTGCAGCTACATACAAGCCAAGGACAGAAGCTTTCGGTCGGACTCGATGCCGAAGAGGCAAGATCTGCGAAGTCTTTTGCCCTGCTGCCGTCTGTCGAACCACGCGCAGTAGACTTAGCCGTAGTCGGAGATGGAACAAAGTCTTGTTATGGATTTCCTGAGTACCGGAATGGCCAAAGTATACATGGCGCTGTTGGTATTTGGGCTATTACGCGGCTCAAGAAAAACCGCTCGGGATGTGACTCTGGATATGAGGTGGTTGACGTTGGACCCATTTATTTGTAAGATCCGCAGGAAGATACAGTAGACTCTCGAAGGTCTTTAGGCTCTTAAGTTGAGATTATCACGCGCCGCTCTCTGGTCAGAAAAGATCTCTCATTAGCGATACATCTGAGTATAAAAACACTTGAAGAGGATTTTTGGAGGCGTTTGCTTGTTCATATGGGAAGGACAGACACAAGTTTAACGGGGGGTACCGAAGGCTAATACGATGGGCTTGTGATAACTATGGAGACTGCAATTTTGTTTTTCATGACAATGCAGTGCGTGATGCTTGGCATTGCGACGGATTTGAAGGCATTAAGCTACCACAACAGCTTGTACTCGCGATGTCGTGGCCTACATGGTTAGACACAGGAAGAACACTGCGGCCCCACACTATGTTGCTCGCTGAAACTCCCGCTTTTGTTCAACCCAACTTCTGAATACACTAAGCACTGCGCTCTATCTAATTTTACAAGAGTCTCAAGCCACCGACCTATGTACTCCAACCTAGCAGCCGCATCATGGACTGCGCCAGTATAGGAAGATACCCGTCCTCGATCAGCTGCCTGGCCATCAGCCGTCGAGACGGGTATCGCCGGTCCGGGTTGCACAGGAGTCCGATCCCGGGGCTGTCCACATTACGAGAGCAATCGCCCATCTTTCCGTCCTACAAGACCCTCGGTGCGTCCTATAGAGCGTTCCGCGCCATTCTACAGCAGGTAAATTTGCCCGCAGACTCGACGCTCGATGCTGTGAAGGAGATTCTGCGAAACCAGCTCATTACGCTCTTGTTGACTATAGTGGGCAACTATGCTCGCGCTTGGCCAAGACGGGCGTCCTACTTGGCAGGCCGGTGGTGATTTACATGCCGGCGAGTATGGTGCAATTAACGTTTGACTGTGTGCCGAGCGAAGGCGCTACACTGATTTTATCTGCAGGGAACTGCGAGAAAACCATGATGGAAGTGGATGAAGTAGCGAAAGCCACTAAAGACGGCGGAGTGATGCAGACGAGGCGTTCGGGGGCAATGAGTATGTTCCCCTCGTGAGTTTAACATCATCATCTACGATATCGCGAAGACGCAAACTAGCAGGTGGGTTATTCAAGGGTACTCGACTAGGCTGCGAGAGATTGACGAGCAGCTGATCAATGAACCAGACCTCGTCAGCTCTCAGGTCGGATTCAGGAACCTAGTGTGAGACCAGGGAGATCAGCAGACCAGGCAAGAAACCTCTCCACTATAGATGTCTGGCGAGGTCGGCCGGCATTGAGTAAGTCCTCCATTGCTAGTACTTCTGCAGCCCAACGTAGAGGCCTTGGTTCGGAAGTATGTCGACTTCAGCGGTATGAAGAGTGCCTGCATGTAGAAGAGTATCCTAAAATGAGTCCACCGCCATAGACTCTGTGAGTGCGATGATAACTAAGCATGCGCCCAGAATCAACAGTGTTGATGAGACTCTAGAGGAGCAGCAAGACTTCAACACAGGAGAGCCCAGGCAAGGGAAAGTTGCCCGTGAAAACGTGTAGTGTACTCGGGCTAGGTGGCAGGAACGAGAGCACAAATCAGGCAACTCCCTATTTGCAAAGCGTTGTGAGACTGTCAGTGCAGACGGGTGATAATGAGCTAGACACTATCAATCCTCAGAAAGCGTTCGAATCGTTTCTTAGCTGGATAGTCAGAACGAGAAAGCAGGTCATATCAAGCGTTTACCTACAGCCATACATTATCATTCCTACTAAAAACGTCACAGCCCCTTCCAACGCCATGATGCTTCGTACTATGTAATACAGCACATCGTATTTGTTTGAGCCCATCCTCGGGATACACTGAGTCAGCGCTGAATCCTCTCGCCCCGCTACAAGAACCCGGGAGCCAGGGAACATGCTACTTATACTTGATATTCGGGTTTACTTGTATTCAACTATGTAAGAAAGGAAACTAATTAATTATAAGCTAATAACGTAAGAGAGTGACCTATACTAGTAGCTTAGCCTATAATGTTCAAGGCTGAAGAATTTGCCTATGAGGTTGCAATGCTCACATCGCCTACTTGTTGCCCGTGCAACGACGGTTACCTCTGAGCATATTTAATTTTTCAAGTCTGGTACATTGGCAAAGATCTTGTGGCAGCATCGAATCGCCGCCACGGAGCATACTTTTGTCTCGTGGTCAGGCCTCCAATCATTTGCTTGTCCACGACCTCCACCACCTATTAGGCTACAGTAGCACGGGCCTGTCAGCAGGTAAAGATCACAACGCCTTCGGCGACCTTGATCCGTGGTTGATCGAACTTGACTAGTATAATAGATATGACCGTTGTCAATGGCATACATGTCTAAGCTAGGTCCTGATCTCCAGCGTGTATTTGAAAGCGCCACCCAAGCTCGTCAGGTACTGTTCCTCGTTGGACAGCCTTTAACTGACGTAGCAACTTCTCGTAAGCTGGCCCACCGGTCTGATTCTCAGGTGTAATATATGTTATCGTCTCAGTGTCAGCCGTTATTGACAAGCGAGGGCTGCTAGGCAGCCTCCTTATTGTTGATCGCCGTGTGATCGACCTTATTGGCACCAGGCCCAGTGCCGTCCCGGTGCCAAGCACCTCGACGAACTCTGGCAGCTCAGTGTACGGGACCGAGCGCTTTTCTACCCTCCACCCGAAATTGCGAGCTATTTGCTGCACACTGTTGCTAGTGACACTATCAATGACGCAGGGAGAGTTAGGTACCACTAGTATGAAGTTCTCATCGTTGGGATCGCCGTCATTGCCACTGGAACGAACACCTAAGAACGCACATGTGCTGAACTCATCTACTTCGTCATGTCGCGAACTGTCCAGGTGTAATGTGATCCCAAACCCTTCAGCTCTTGCACGATCGCTCCACCTTAAAACTGGGGCATAATTCCCGCCAACCTTCGCGTGCCCTACGCCCTTGGGAGCTGCACGGTCGAAATCGTCCAGTATCAGTGCCTTGAGCGGCTGCGTTCCAAGATGAACACCCGTGGGGACAACAAAGACAGAGAAGGTATACTCGTCAGTAGCAGTGAGACCAAGATGTGCACTTGATCCATATAACTGCGGCCGTACGTAGAGTGCCCAATCGGAATCATGCGGCGGGACGTATCTGGCATTGAGCGCCACAGCGGCTCGACACGCCTTCAAAAACAGGTCAACGGGAACGGTGGGCATCGAGAGCACCTCGGCCGAGTGCTGAAAGCGCACAGCGTTGCGGTCAGGTCGGAAAAGGGCGATGTCCCCGGGTTCCCCTGGCATGCGGAAGACCTTGAAACCTTCTAAAGCTTGTTGCGCGTAGTTGAGGGCTGGCGCCATGCCGTGAATGCGCACATATGGGTCGGAAACAAACGTAAGGGGCGACCACTTGCCAGTAGCCCTTGAGTAAAAGCACTCGATATGGCCGTTCACTGCAGAGGGTGATATCAGCCATCCATGCATGATTCGAAGCAAGTATGTTACACACCTTCGTAAATCTTGGAGTCCTTTGTGTTGGTCCAGTCAACCGTATCCATCGGAGCCGGCGGGAAGTCAGGCATGATGATAGAAAACGGTGTGATTGGTATTCCTCATCAGTCTGGCACATTATCTTCTTTTCTTAGCAAGAACACCAAGCAAATCTGTAAGTGATTGCTTGGTGAGACAGCTGAACTGTGGAACTTGATCGACAATATTCTGCTGCTTATTATTTGATACATCCAAGGGAAAAATAACAAATCGCCGCGCGGGACAGGCTCATCTCGGCAACATATGCAATTCTGCGCTACCGATATCCGGTAGACCGAGGTGCTGGCAATATAACTGTATCGATATCCGGTGTAAGTATCTAAAGAAATGCATCTTCGTATAGAGCACGCACTGTGTACTTCAATGCCCCCCGCAGATTCCCCCGGAGGCTTACGAATACAAGTTGCCCCATGAAACGGCAAGCATGGTCCTGCATATCGCTAGGCTGCCACGGGGGACTTTGGTCGCGGTCGGACAAGCCGGCCGGTCCGACCCAATCTCCTTGCTGCCGGCCCGTCATTGCGCATGCCGCCCAACCAACCTTGGATCATGAGAGGATACCGACAGCTAGGGTCACCGTCGACGTCTCATTCTGCACATTCATGATGGCAAAGAACCTTTGTTCCGACGGCTCGGTGTGGGGACGGAGGCGGCACGTTGCCGCAGAGTCATCGGCGCGTCCGGACCAAATAGGCAATCCGTCTGTCGAGCCGAGCCTCAATGTCCTGACACCGAATTGTCTGGACCTACAGGCGAGCTCGGCGGTCCCCCACGACGCGGAATTGGAGGGAGGGGGCCAACACACTAATCGTACGTACACACACATCACCCCCCGCGCTTCTCCAGCTGTCGTCAAAGTTGCCCCATTAAGCAGTAAACGTCCGAGATGAAGGCGGGCACGGAGTTGATTGGCCCACCCTTAGCCGTCTGACTCGAGATCTCAGGGGCTGGCACGAGTTCTGCCTCAATGTGCGGTTTGCTCGTTGCAGGTATCTTTGAGATTTTTTAACGTCACGCAGTACCTACCCAAGACCCTTCTTTCGAAAGCTCTCACGCTGAGCCCCATACTTCGGGGGTAATGCTTAGTAGTAGTGCGAAGGTTGCAGGCGAAGATTTTCACGGTGGGTCGCCGACAAGAAATCAGCGTCGGGTCCTTTCCAAGACTTCGTTCGCAGCATTACTTCATCTATCATCTAAACCATTGACGGGCAGCCTTGCCGAATTTGCTGCTGTCTTTGTCCGCTGTTCTTGGACACCATCTAAGGGACAAGGTGTTGATGCGAACCTTCCGTCACTGTCTGAAGAAAGCAGATACAAACACAAACCGTCCGTGACTACTTGACCACTTGACTCCTTCATCTACGTTTCTTGCGACTAACCAAGACGATGGTACGTATACTATCGCGCTTTCAAAGTCATCACACTGACGTGCGTAGGATGAACGGCAACCAAGGGAAGGCGAGTCCATCGATAGCTTTGAGCGTATTGCAGATTTCAACAACAGGCAAGTCCCCGTTGTAACTATGTTTAGCGGCGGCCTGGACAGCACTTATCTGCTCTTCAAACTTCACCAGCTCGGATTCCGAAACGTTCACGCTGTCACGGTAGACCTGGGGGTGCCCATAGACAAGCGGGATCTTGCAAAATGCTGCTCCCACTTTGGTGCCACCTCCAAATGTCTTGACGGTCGCGAGCTGTTTGTCAATGAAGGTATCGTCCCGGCCATCCGAGCTCACGCAATGTATATGGGAGTGTACCCGATCAGCAGTTCGCTTAGCCGCCCAGTCATCGCTCGATTGGTTACGGACTATGCCAGAGCAGTGAATGCAGGCTTGTTGCTTCACACCGCAAACCTATCACAGAATAGCTTGCCCCGACTCAGCAACAGTATTCGACGCTGTGGCTTCCTCGGGGCTTTCGGAAGCCCATACGTCCAATCGATCGTCTCTCGGGAAAAAAAGGCAGAAGAATTGGCTGCAGTCGGATACAGCATCGAGTCAGATCGCATGTTCAGCAGTGATGAAAACCTCTGGTGTCGAGAGTTCGAGAGCGGCCTACTGGATGACCCAGAAAATTTCCATGTGCCAGAAAGTGCATACCATTGGACGCGGCCTTGCAACGATCATACGACTCAGAAGCTCACGCTTGAATTCGAGAGAGGCGCTCTTGTTTCCGTCAACAAAAGAAGGCTTCAGCTCCACGAGGCCATTGGATTTCTTAACAGTGAAGTGGGGAGGTTTGGCCACGGCCGATTCGTCGGACTCGAACCCATTGGGACCGATCACAAGGTCATAGAAGTACGTGAAGCCCCGGCAGCTTCCATTATCATGGATGCGCTTCGCCATCTCGAGGTTGCCACGCTGGAGACCAATGCACTGGAATTGAAGCAGCAACTCGAACAGAAATGGGTCCGCGAAGCAATCGCTGGCCGCTGGGGAAGCATGTGTCATGTCATGTGTGACATTGCCATTGCTTCGGCCTTGAACGACGTGGGAGGAAGTGTAACCTATGAAATTAATTACGCGCGCTACAATCCGTGTTCTATTGTAGCACAAAATCCTCGTTATATCAGAGACCGGGACAAATGGGAAAGACACTCGCAAGGCAGGCTCAGAGAGTACATAGCTCGATAACTTATCCATCACTACAAAGTTGTAAATCGACGGTCTGAAGCTTATCAGCATCAAAGGCTTTGTGAGAGGAGGTAAAGCTTCTATATATACCTGATTGTGAAATCTCCCTGGTTTGGTTCATTTTTCCTTCAATCTACGGTCTTCTTTAATCTGTCCGTTCTCCATGACCACCAGTCGGTCGTAGTCTCGCAACATGTCGTCTCTGTGAGTGACTGCCATGACTGTGTAACCCTCAAATTCCTTGCAGATAATCCGTCCTACAAGTGCCTGTGTCGCCTCGTCGACGCTGGAAGTGATTTCGTCAAGAAGTAAGATGCCTCCAAACTTGTCATTCTGCAGACCAAGTGATGCCAGAGCCTTGGACCTTTCCCGAGCCCTGAGAACGGTCCTGGCGACACTGAAAAGCTGCTTCTGCCCTTGGCTGAGTGAACCGGTCATCATGGGGCCGTTCAAACCACCCCGTCTCTGTATGATCCTCCACAGCCCGATGTCTTTGAGTACGAGTTCGCACTCACTTGCTGAAGCCTTGTTGTATGGATTTAAGTTGGCGTAGTAGCTATGCCCGTCTGGCAGGAAGAACGAGTCCTGCGGGATGGCCAGTATTCTCGACCGCAGGACCTCACGATCTATACTCTGTAGAGAGACACCATCTATAGCAATGACATGATTGGTTGACGAAAGGGGGTCGAGGAGGCGTAGGAGAAGGAGTATGAGCGAGGACTTTCCACTGTGAGGGTATTAGTATTCCTGTAGACGGCAGGACAATCAGTATCCTCTACCTTCCGGTCCTTCCGACTATAGCAATCTTTTCTCTTGGTCTAACGACGAAATTGATGTTCTGAAGGGCTGGGGACTTCCTCTCCGTAGCAATGCTGTCGCCGCTGGGACTTTGGATGCGTTGTTCACTACAGTAGCCGTAAGAGATACGAAAACACTAAGCACAATCATTACTTACCCGTAGCTTGCCCACAAGTTTTCGACCTTGATGTCCCCAAAGCGGGGCCATTCTTGCCCCGGCCTGACTGTGTCATCATCGCCGTGTTCGCTCTTGATCGTTTTATCAAAGTTCCTTAGCCTACTTACAGCACCCATGGCGGTTTCCAGCAGCGTCCATCGCGTTATCACATTGGTCAGCATATTGTTAAACCCCATGAGCGAGACCAAAGATGCTCCGATGTACCCGACATCAGTCGGTAGTCGAGCTACGAGAGCCACGATGAAGACAGCAAGGACCGCAATCATGATCCCGAGAACAAAAGCTAGCCATGCCTGAGCATTCAGTAGGAGATACAATGAGCGTTGGGACGTATCAACTAGAGAGTGATTGAGGATGGTATAATCGTTGGTCCTCCCGAAAGCTCGTAGGGTTGCAAGGCCTGACAGAGTCTCTAGGAAGTGAGTGCTGCGAATATTAGCACCAGCTGAGTATTTCAATGGTAAAGGGGAGGCGGGGGAGGTCCTACAATAGTGGACTCTTTGTTTCCAAGTCTAGAAATCGGAGCTGTCGAGAGGTTCTCAGATAATAGTGCTGTAGCACATAGAGAAATACCGCTATGACCGGGTACGTCACAGCCACGTAGGGCGAAGCAGTGGCGATTATGAGTGCCATGCCGATGGAGATGGCAATGCAGAGAATCAGCTCCGTGAAGTGCATTTCCAGTTCCGTGTCGACGATGTTGAGATCTTGGGCGAATCGGCTTAAAAATGTGCCAGGTGTGAACCTGCTGAACAGATCAAGTGGTGCCGATAAGAGCGTGCGTATTGCCCGCAGATGAAACGCCCGGCCAGATCGTTTGACCAAGACCATGTTCGTGATCGTGATAGCAGCTGTGACAGAAATCAAGCCGAGGACCTGAATTGCTGCGTATATACCAAGGTAAAAGAAGTGCTTTGTCTTACCGTAAGGATGTTGTGTATTGTAGTCAGACCACACTTTGAGCCAGATGATGGCAGAATTGGTGCAAGACGCAGATACCAGGGACAGGATGATGAAAGCCGCCAATGGAACCCACCCAAAAGCTGACAGGTACTGCTTGTAGGCAGCCAAATCACCAAACCGGATTGCGTCGTTGTCGTGTTCTAGACTACCCATCCTTGACCCCGCCGAGGATTGTACAACTTCCACCTTTGATTGAGCATCGCTTGCTCTGCGGACGGTACTTTGTCCGTCCAAAGCATAGACATGCTTATGATCGGCTGCCATTCTCTCACGCCTGCCATGATCTTTGACTCTGCCGTCGACCCCAAGAATAATTATACTGTCAGCCGATGGCAAATACTTGACTGCGTGGGTACAAAGAATTACGGTTGCCCCAAGCTGTCGGAGCAATCCCTCCGGACCAAAAACCCTTGCGAAGATAACCTCCTCAGTTGCGACATCCAGGGAACTGAAGACATCGTCAAATATGAAAATCGTGGGCTTCGCATACACTGCACGGGCAATGGCGAGCCGGTGGCGTTGTCCCCCACTCAAGTTGGACCCATTGGGACCTACCACGGATTGATCCCTCTCGATTAAGGTCTCAATGTCCGGCCACAAGGCAACAGCTTCAACAACCTTGTCGTACCACGCCTTCTCAAACTTCTCACGGCCAATAATGACCTCTTGTACGCTGACATTGGGGAGAAATGGTGTTTGATCACAGAAACCAATCTTGGCTGGCCTTGCAGGGCAAAAAACGTTGCCCTCGAAATAGGGAACTTCTCCGAGGAGGACCTTGCAGAACGTGGACTTTCCAGAACCGACGGGACCCGTGATCATGGTCAGTTTGGAGGCCGGAATGGCCACATTGATTTTGTGCAAGACATATTGACCATCCTCCCAGCCAAAAAAACCATCCTCTATTAAAAATGCTTCTGTTTGCATCACTGGAGGAATGGACGTCATTTGGCCGAGTTCAAACTCTTCCAGGGCGGTGGGCAGTGCTCCGCCACTCTGTAGTTTCGCAGCGCCAAACATCCGACAGTCAAACCTGGGAGCGGCTGCGAGATAGGACGCTATGCGATCGAAGCATGCGGCAGCTGCAATGAAAGTTGGCAGGAGCTGAAAAAGGTTTCCCAGTGGGTTAGTGAGGAGAATGAGGAATGATAAGGAGGTAAATGCCGTCGTGGCGTCAACGTTTCGACTCGTCGCAGCAAATGTGAGGACGGGAGAAAGCATCAGCGGAGAAAGCGCGAATATAGCCGCATAGATAGTCATGCTTCTGAAGCTCGCGCCAGCCGCAATCTCCGATTCTCTCAGGCCCTGGATAATCTCTTCAAACTTCTTTTCCAGGCCCAAGATTTTGAGGCCCTTCATGTTCGCAATGGCGCTGGCTGTCGCACTGATCCGTTTCTGAGTTGCGGCTACCCATTGTTTTTGGCGTCGTGGAGCGACTCTTCCCACAGCCAATGACCCTAGAAAGCAAAGGAAAACGATGCTGATCGGAACAAGGGACGCCACGCCCAGCTCGAGGTAGAGAAACCACACCCCCAGAGTAACTTCGATAGAGTTGGCCTGAATAGCAGAGTCAGTTTATCAACGCATAATGTGACGCGACAGACATACCCAAAACTCGTGTATGCTGCGGGATATTGCCTGAATTCGTTCCACGTCGGTGCTCATTAGTGTAGCAGAAGCATACTTATCGCCAGTAGCCACGTCTGACATCAAAGCCTTCCTGTAAATACTCGTCATAAGAAATCCGCGAAGGGTTATAGTTGCTCTCAGATTATAGTATTGGTAGATTGCCGTAGACAAAGCCTTGCCCAAATAGACGAATGCCGTTGCACCGACCAACATGATGCTCCCTTGGGCTGCTTCAACGTCTCGTGATCTGGATAAGTATTTTTGAATAGCCTGGATCAGGAAAGGCTGGCAAAAGTCGAAAAAGGTTTTGCACAGTCTGGGTGGTATTGGAGCAAGTAGCTGGAACTTCATTGACTTCAACACCGCGAACACGAGGCGACTCTTCCCCCCACGTAAGACAGTCCTTGCCCAGGTCGTCCGAAACTTAAAGTCCAATTGTTCCGAAACCATATGCGAATCCAAATCATACAGATCGCTAACGTCGAGCGTCTTCCGTGAACCAAGTCGGATCAGAGGACTGAGCCAGGCGAACGTGGCAATATTATACAGACCGTATCGAGCAGTTGGACCGAGCCGCCCGGAAAAGGCCCATTGAGACTTGGGGTAGCTCTCTAGGAGCAAGATTATTCCTTTCACACATGTTGCAGCCCCGAAAAGTCTGCCAAGTGGCCAGACTGGGGATATTACCAACAGTGTTCTGGACTGGACTATATCAAAGACTAACGTCAATAATAAATAGGAGATGAATATATTGGAAGGCACCAGAGATCTCGAATGTTCCATCCCTGATAATCCGATTGAGATGAATGCTGCGAGCAAAGAGAGCTCGGCAGCGCCAACAGCGGTATTGTGGGATCGTATTTTGGTCTCACTGGAGAGAGCAAGAAGTGCTAGCTGCAAAGCTGAATAGACGGAAATGATTCCCTTCCATCATTCGTCAGCATGATATGATTCCATGGGGGAAAGAAGGAGAGGGGCAAGAATGTCGGGACTAGTCATTGTTCGTACCAGCTTGATCCGTTGGAACTGCTCACCGCTGGCAACTAGTGGGCGGTGAGACAAATATATGACTCTATGAGCAGAAGCGCCAATGAATAAGATGGAGGGAATGATTGAGAGGAAGACGTGTTCGAAACGGAGCGTTAAATCCAAGTTGCCCCGACATCCCCTGACAGCAGGGCTTAGAGACTCATCGGACGAACACATCTGGAGAGCGAGCAATGACGAAGTCATCGTGGCTCGATTTGAAGTTTAGTAGCTGAGGTTCTCTGGTGAGGGGTAAAGGGCAAGGCGAACGCCCAGGAGTAGGTCAGGAGCGCAGCAAGTAGCGGTGCAACGCCTCAAAGGTGTTACTGTTTCTAAATGAGGGCTGGAAATTATATATTTCGCAACCAGTAAGGAAAAATAACAGTCTTATGAGAGCAAGAAATACTCTCGAACTGAGGGGGGGGTCCAGCGGATATGCTGCATAATATTTTGCGACACGAATATATACACACACACACACAGATTGATTACGCCCAGTGGCCAATCAGCCAATAGGGCACTATTTGCTTATTGTACATTCCGCTTCCCAAGCTTTGCCATGATCTCCTAAAA
>JALHBY010000013.1:0-28028 GCA_024340155.1 Tolypocladium pustulatum
CGTGTCTATTTAGTTAGTCTATTACTTAGGGGTCTTAAGTTTCTAGGTTCTAGGAAGGCTTTCGGAAGACTCTTTAGTTATATCTATTATAAGCTCGGCGAGCTTACGCTTAGTACGGTAAAGGCTAGGACTATCTTATAGACAAGGACGAATATATCGATAATAGGCGTAGCGCAGTAGAAGTTTCTAGGGTTTAAACCTACCCGGGCTCATAACTATTACACGGAGCGCTCATAGCCCGTTTAGAGCATACGATTAACGATGTGAAATAGCCTTAATCCTATATAAGAGAATTGCCTGACGAGGCGGTCTTTAATGGCTGAGCTGTGCCCCTATTGTGGGCTTGCTCGCAATTAGGTTGTTCCGAGCGTTGAGCCAATTAGGTGACTGCGCCCTTGCGCTCACCTTCACACCACGGACGGTCCGGGAGCAGCAGAAGAGCGCATTGCGAGCAGCGGCCTTCCCCGGTAAGGGAGGCACGGCTCGCAGTATCATGTCGGCAGGGTGCCTTTGAGCTAGCCACGGGGATATGAAGGGGCCACAAGGAAGCAACAAGGGAAATTTCGCAAGGCTGCGGATGTGTCGCAGTATCCGGTCCCGGCGTGTTGCGTTAGTCTGGCGTGTTAGTCAGCAAGTCGCATTACATTACCTCGGAGCCTATAGGCCCGCGCCCTGGCGCGATCCACGCCTCCGAATGTACTCCGTATACGGGCCGTGTCGCGTTTGCCTCTCCTTTACCCAAGTTAGTTACTCTTACTCGTAGCGACCACCCTGCCATTTCGGTGTGCTCAAGAGCCACTTGATTCAAAATTGGTCCCCGCGACCATGCATTTTGTCTAACGTATGGAGTACATACGCGACGCCTGGCTTCCCGCAGGTGTGTGCTCCCCAAGCCCTCTCTCCATCGGGCCCTGTCCGAGCACGAGCCGCGCCGATCCATCCTCGTCGAATGATGCTACCCAACCTCGCCCCTGCTCTCTCTCGCCTTGAAGAAAATGCGCCGGGGCCGCTGACTCTTTAACAAGTAGCTGGCAATGCATACTCCGTAGATGGGTTTCCGTTTCCCCAAATGCCCGACTCTGAGCCCTTGTGCACAAAGCACGAAATGAATGAAAGCCAGCCAAGTGCGTGGTACTCCTCAATCTATCCCAATCGCCGTTACTGGCGCAGAAAACAATAAAACACCTTTGCTTCAAGCAGCCACGTGCCCATCCATGTTTCAAAGATGCACTCGTGCCCAACGAGTAGCACCACCGCAAAAACCGACGCATAAGGAGCCTCCTGGGCGTGGAATCCAGTCCACAGCAACGCCCGTCGCCGCGAGCCCAGGAGAAAAAGTCTAACACGGAATATACAAGGTCGAGAAGGGTGGGGTTTCGACGGAGCGTCAACGTCGTCTCGGATTGTTGGGGAGATCGAGAATCGAGGACCGAGCCATGGCGCGTCGACGTTGTTGTCATCATGTTGCGTTCGGCGCTCTTTGTCATCATGGTTGCACGAGGCCCTCTTGAGGGACATCTTCAGGCTTCTCCTCGCCGATATGTCGCTCGCTCTCGGGTTTCCAAGTGCCTATAGTGAGTGTAGTGCGTTAGCGTCGGTCATACGAAGGACTGAGAATCGTGCGCACCTTCAAAGTCGTGCTTCACAAATGCCATGGGGTCATCGTAGTCTTTGGCGCCCATCTGCTCCACGCCTGGCGAGAAGCTGGTGATGGGCAGCACCACGACGTCGCCCACGCGCTTGCTCGTCTCCATGCCCGTAAAGTTGCGCCAGTCAATCTTGCCCTTGCTGCCCTTCATGTCGAAGAAGCGATCGTCGTTGAAGTAATCCATGAGCGTGTCCGTCCACACCGCGGGTCCCGTAAGATCTACCACGTTCTTGCCTTTGAAGCCGGCGAGTTTTCCGTTGTTCTTCATGGTCAGGGTCGCGTTGGTGATTCGCGTGATGATGTCGCGCAGAGCTGGGTGCCCGGGCTTGCCCTGGATGGTCCACTGGCAGAACTGGACGCGCCGGCTGTACCATTCGGCCCAGTCCGGACGGTCCGGGTCGGCCTCGATGCCAACCACGAGGCCGACCGTCTCGCGCGGTATCCGTTCGGGGACCCACTCCAGCGCGCTCCTGATTGCGTAGGTATCGATGTCGGAGTAGATACCTCCACGTGCGTAGAGAATCAGGTAGCGGAAGAAGTCGGCCTTCAAGACAGGCATGGGCAGAGCGTGGTACGCCTCCAAGACCTCGGGGATGGACGCGTACAGCAGGCCAAGGAGGCTGACGGCGATGTCATCGGTAATGACCTCGTGAATGAAGCCAGGATGCTGTTCGGTCCACGAAGCTTCCTGCTCCCGAAACTGGAAGTTGCCTTCGGACGGCGTGGACTTCCAAGTCTGCCAGATGTAGGCTGGGAACTTGGTCTCGACGTCGTAGGGGTATGCGTAGCTGAGTTTATCGTAGGTAGACATGTGCGACATGTCCATCATCGGCTTCTGGGCGACCGGTCTTTTGCTCCGCTCGGGGTTGCCATCTTGGGCGAGGTTCGCCTCTGCAACGCGTCCTGCACCAAGGTCGACGGCGGCGTGGGCATCGTTGCCGCTACTTGATGACGTTGTGGAGGACTTGGCTGCTGGGCTGGAGGAGGAGTGGTGGCTTCGGGATATGAGGAAGAAAACGGTTATGAGGAACACGGCCGCGACCATGGCGCGGCGTGAGTTGATCATCTCGATGACGGCCTGCGGGATGGTTCGATGCGATCGGGGCGCTTGGCTAGGCGGACAGGTTGTCGAATGCGACGCAGGAGGCCAGTTGCATCGACGGCAGGGGCCTTTGTCGCTCCTCAACAATACCTGTAGAAGGCTATGATGAGCGCATCGAGGACCTCTTCGGCGTCGGTTCCGTGGTCGAGGTATTGCTTGGCGGTGCAAAGGGACAGATCTGGAAAAAAGTCGTCACTGGCGAGGCTCGGTCGTAACTCAAGCTTTTGGGTGGGGATCCGCAGGCGCAATCTCTGGGCGGCTCGGATACGAGGTCGAAAGGAGCAAGCGCGAGTAAGCGCGTATACGAAGAGGTGCGAGTGCCCGAAACGAGGCAGTGCTGCCGATACGAATGTAACAAGCAAGACAAGTCGTCGCGAAGCTTGTCGCGACGTCGAACGAAGGCAGGGCGGAGTGCGTGAAGGGTGAATTAGACTGGTTAGGTCGGCAGATGCGAGCCAATGAGAGGTATGCGACAGCGACGGCACGGCTTGGCCGAGGCTTGTCGAGCTGAACGGTGAGATCTAGGGAGATCTCTGCGTCCGAGGATGGAGGGGATAGACAACAGGAGGATTGGGAGATAACAAGAGAGGAGCGGGAAAGGGGGGGTTTGTTGCACCAGGGTGATGAGGTGATGAGGTGGCCTGGACGCATCGTAGGGATGACGATCTTCTTTTGGGCAGTGCTGTAAGTGGCAGCAAAGGGACAGGGCAGGACAGGCGCTGCCTCCGTGCGCTTGCAACGCTCGGGCCAACCGGAAAGCTACAAGCTGCGAGCACAGGGGGCAGGCACTTGTGATTGCGCTGCACGCACCTGCAGGTGCAGCCCTGAAGCAACCTAAGTGGGCTCCGAGATGAAACTCGGGGCTAGGAAGCCTTGGGACTGGCGTGCGAGTACCTGTACCTTGGGCAGGACGCAGCATCGCGTTGGCCGAACTCTTACGAGTGAGTACCTGCCACCAGTGCACAGGCACCTTGTCAAAACGCCTCAACAGCAAATGCAGCAAGCCACCAGAGGTTCCATCACTACCAGCAGCGCCTTTAGTCTTTTGAGTTTCTGGCACCGTCGTCATTATGCGCAAACGAGAGGGGGCGAGCCGGCAAACGTGCCTGTTTTAGATGCAGGCTCTGGACTATCTTGGTCTGGATGGGGCCCCCGTTTTGTTCTTGCTTTCTCCTTGGCTTTTCGAGAGCGACAGTACCTACAATACCTGCCAGGCTGTCCGCAGAGCCACTAGCATAGAGCAGAAACCAGCGGCTGCAAGTCGTTTGCTACGATGGAATGCAGAGGCCGTGGGCTCTATTCAGTCTGCCCCACTGCTGATTTTCCCCAAGGCTGACGAGCATAAACTCTGTGCCTCTGTCATTCAATTCTCGAGGTACCCAGAAGACACAACTCCGCGCCCGGGCCTCGTACCGCCGCATTTCAAGCTTGACACGATGACACGCTAATGAATGTAGTAGTTTCGACTGCAATGGCGACGCGGGGAGGGGCAGCGGCTACTCGTACGCGACGTGAACCCACGGCTGGATGCTAGCGGCATCTGTTTTTGGCGGCCGAGATCTGATCTGCTTTCTCTAGTCGCCTCGTAGGCTTGGCAGTCGGTACGAGTACGTACGTTACTGCATACGGGACACGAGATCTGTCAGAATAGCGCAGATAAGGAACATTAAGACCGTGTACCTACACTCAGGTGCGCGCACAATTTTTGGTGGTCGAACGGTAGTTCTAACAAGATCCACGTGCGGCAGTGTCTGGGCCGCCAACTCGCAGCCGACATCTGACACCACGACGCCGCCAACCGCTGCCAGATCGTAAGACGAAATGAAGCTGGTGTGCCGTGCCACTGAGGAACCCAAACAGCAGACCACCCAGAATCTCTGTTTTGGCATGGCATTGTTGCTAGCACTGATTACGCCGTACACATTTTCCTTTGCTTTGTCCCGCAGAGGGCCGCATCGTGGCAACACGTCAGCCCGATGGCTTCGTGCCGCTGGAATGGTGGCGCACGCTTGAAGGCTGCGAGACACAATCCGAAAGCCTGGGAAGTTCTGGAACGCATCGTGGCTTGAGCTTTGAATGCGCTCGGTAGGCGCGTCACCTTTATTCGACAAATAGACTTTGGTAACTAACGGCGTTCCTCGGTGGCTGTTCCACAATGACGTGTCTCGTACGTGCTGCACAGTGAATGAAAACATGGGGCGAGGCGCTCGTCTGGCCTCCTGGCTATATATATCTATCATCGGCTACGTAAAGGTAGTCCGTTCATCCTCAACCTCATCATTGGCAAGTTTTCAGCCAGCTTTTCGGGCTTAATCACCCGTCACCAACTCTCTCAACGACTGCGATCACTTGGACTTTTCTCTCACCATCTGCCTCAATGCGTCACCTATTGCTACCCCTGCTTCTCGGGGGAGTTTCGGCCTGCCTGGGCGCTGCAGTCCTCGACCCCAATGTGGCAAAACTTGGCTTTAGGAGCGGGCAAGGCTCCGACCGTTTCTACAAAGAGTCTAAGGAAGTAGTCTGGCCTACGGTATCGAATTTGGGTCCCCGTAATGCAAATAAGATCGTCCTGGAATCGCCGCCCTTGCATTCAGCAGGGCTGTCCATCACCGAAGTTTATGCATCCTGCCCCGGAACGATCAAGGGCTCCGAAAAGATCAGATGCGAATGGCTTGATGCCGAGGTCGGCTGGTCTAAATGGTCTCAGATAACACTTCAGCTCGCAGATTCTCCCGTAAATTCGAACATCAGTCTCCCGCTTACATTGACGTCCTATGTCAAGGACGAGGACTCGGGGCAGCTCAAAGAGTCTGATCGCAAGCGGATCACCCACACATGGAGAGTGCGTGCTGGCCTCACATACAAGGGCACCGATGCGTCCAAGTTCCCTCAACCACGCACCATCGTGCCCCAACCTCTCCCACAAGCTGAGGATGAACGCAAGCGGACGAAGCAGGCGCATTTATGGGCAGACTTCCACCCTACTGGCTTCTACTTGAACCCCCACGCGCCCCTCGTCGTCACGGTATCGGGAGTAAGTGAAAACGGCCCAAAACCAAAACTTCTAGTCGGGACCCCGGATCTCGTAAGTCCGGAGCATCTGGAGGAGACCATGGCGAGCGAACTACAACCATTAGAGCCGCTTGACAACGGGGCCAACAACGTGTCTTCTCCACTTGGCGGGATTCTCTACGTCCGCTACACCTATTCACCTGGTCAGAATCCTCCCCCCGTCAAGATCACGCTGGGCGATGGGGACGCAGCCCAGCCGTTTCCATTTTTCCAGCAGGGCGTCACAACCGCCGACCAATGGAAAGCAGCGTTGAGCGCAACGAAAGTCCCGTTCGCCGAGTTGTCCGGAGAGCGAGTCATCGTCACGGGGCTAGCTGTAGACGCGAAAAAGTACGCCGACAAAGGCCAGGACCAAGAGGTATTGTTGAAGAGATACGCAGCTATCATTGGAGCGGAAGACGGTATCAGCGCCCTTTCAGCTGAGGCAACGGACGCCAGAGATAAACCAAGTCCTCTGCGGCCAATGGTCGTGCAGTCAGGGAACGGCAAAAACCCGCATACATCAGACTGGATGGCTGCCATTCCACAAGGTGACCACGAAGAGACGTGGTGGGAGCCGTCGGTTCGTCTGTCGTGGATGATTTGGCACGAATTGGGCCACCAGCGCCAACATTCGCGCACGTGGAGCTGGAGCTCCGAGACCGAGGACACGGTGAACATCTACGCCCTCGCTGCCCGTCGCCTGTATCCCAACCTCCCCTATGAAAAGACCGGCCACGCCAGCGCGGAGGACTGGGCGAATGCCAAGAAGTATCTTGCCCTGGACGCCCACGACAAAGACTTTGATAACATAGACTCGGACAAACACTTCGTTAAGCTGGTTATGTATGAACAGCTCCGCGTTGTGTTCGGCGACGAGTTTTACCACCAGCTACATATACGGTCCCGCAGGTCGTCCGATTTGGACAAAAGCGTCGACCGAAAGCACAACTTCATGGTAGAGGCCTCAAAAATCGCAAAGAGGAATCTTACGCCATACGTCACGCAGTGGGGTCTCAGGCCAGAGAAGCGTACAATCGGCGAGATGAGCAAGCAGCCTAAGGCGGAATACGACTATACCACCAAGGCAGTATACGACGCACCGGCGTAGAGCAGTTTGTTGGGCCAGACGTGCAGATCCCGGGGGTGGGGGGTTGCATGGAAAATATAAGAAAATGTAGGGAGTACGGAGTACTGTACTCGTAGTGGAAGCCAGGGGTCGAACCATTATCTTGGCAACTTCAATCAAAGATGATGACGTCAATTTGTAGATGCACAGTTGCGATCCCGAAACCGCAATTTATAGCCCAGTGACAATACAGTAAACCAACAATGGTAACCACGCCACGCAAACCACTCTTTGCGCAACTCATTCGAAATCTTGCACCATGCAGGCAGCAGTTATTCCTCCGTGTTTCGTGCCGTGTCATTCGCCCAGACGGTGCGGCCCGAAAGCACGGGCGCAGTGGCTGCAGGGAAGCGGATCGAAGGCCGAGCACGCAATCAGACCGTTGTACGCATGTCACCGCGCTTACATCGGCGCGTCCGATCTTGATGACGACCGTAGCAGGATTCAGCCGGAGATAAGATAGCCAGGGTGCGATACATGTATACCGCAAGCCCGCGTGTGATGTTCTGGTTAGCAGTTGCTCTCACGAAGCCGGACCCGTTGACGAAGCGAACATGGCCAGCAAGTCTCCAGATTCTTCCAAGAGCGCACCTCTGATCGACCATGAAGATGGTCCGAGTGCTGTTGCCTCCAGCGAGGAGCTGAGAGAAGATGTCGGCGGCCTGACGTTCGAACAGTACACCGCTGGGGGCTTGGGTCGTCATTTGGGCGTTTTCAGCACTACTTCGCTGATGTAGGTCCATGTTCTCTCCTGCGCGCTGGGCCAAGCTCGACAAGTTGGCTGATCGCATATCGCAATTGCAGCATCGGACGCATCGTCGGTACCGGGATTTTCTCTACGCCATCGTCTATAGTGAGCAGTGTCGGAAGCGTGGGTGCGTCCATGCTTCTTTGGGTGTTGGGTCTCTTGCTCGCGCTGGCAGGACTCTGCGTCTGGCTCGAATTCGCGTGTATGATACCGCGGAGCGGTGGTGAGAAGGTCTATCTAGAGGCGGCGTACCGGCGCCCAAAGATGCTCATTACCGTTGTCTTTGCCATTCAGGCTGTTGCCCTCGGCTTCACAGGTGAGAATGGCTGGCTATGCTATACACCTCCACGGCAAATCAGCTAGTTGACATTTGCGATGTTTTAGCTTCTGGTTGCATTATATTTGCTTCAAACATCATCGTCGCATCGGGACACGTTGCGACGGAATGGCAGCAGCGCGGCATTGCCATCGGAGTCATTGTTTTCGTCACCCTCATCCACACCTTCTTTCCGAAAGTCGGCGTTCACGGGATGAACTTTTTCACAGTCCTCAAGATAATCCTGCTTCTTTTCATTGTGGTCACCGGATGGGTTGTATTGAGCGGCGGTGCGTCCAATGTGAGCGATCCGCACGCAAGCTTTCGAGATGCATTTGCCAATTCTGCCACTTCGGGAAACCCCTACGCAACCGCCCTTTTCAAGGTCCTGAATTCCTTCGCTGGGTAAGGATGAAGTCTTTTGGTGTTCCGTGAGACACATTATCTAACAAGTATCCAGATGGTCGAATGCCATGTACGTACTCAACGAAGTCAAAGACCCGGTGCGCACCATAAAAATCGCCGGCCCGCTCGGCCTGTCCACTTGCGGCGTTCTATATCTGCTGGCAAATGTGGCCTACTTTGCAGCTGCCACTCCTCAGGAAATTGCAGCCAGCGGGACTACTGTCGCTTCATACTTTATGGGCAAGGTCTTTGGCACCGCTGCTCGGAGGGCGCTCAGTGTTCTGGTCGCCCTGTCAGCATTCGGCAACGTGTTGACGGTCACTTTCGCCCAAGCTAGAGTCAACCAAGAACTTGCAAAAGAGGGCGTCATTCCATTTCCTCGGTTCTGGGCCTCTGGATGGCCCTTCGGTTCTCCGTCCGCAGGTCTCATCTTGCACTTCATCCCGTCATTCATCATCATTGTGGCCATTCCCTTTGGAAACGCCTACAACTTCATCCTCGACCTGGAAGGCTACCCAGGTGCCGTCATCAACTTTCTTGTCGTCTTGGGTCTTTTCTATTTGCGATGGACTGAGCCCCAGGCCGAACGCCCCTTCAGAGTCTGGTGGCCGGTTGCAGCCTTTTACATGGTGGGCCAGGCGTTTCAGCTCGTGGCGCCTTTCTTGCGGCCTCCTGGGGGCAAGGGTGACACGCCACCACTCCCATATTGGCTATACTGCGTCGTGGGCATTGGGATCTTGGTCGCGTCGGTTGTATACTGGTTCATCTGGTGGGTTGCTGTCCCAAAGATTGGAGGTTACACGTTGGAGCCACACAACGAACCTCTGGAGGATGGAACAAATGTCGTTGTCTACCGTCGCGTACCGAGAAATTTTCGGGATTCATAGCGCCTGATGTTGATCTGCTCTCAGATGAGCTTGGATCAGTCATGGACGGTTATTCGCTGTTGAGGGCGTGTCTATAGCGAACTCGTTCTCACATGGCCTCAGTGCCGAAACTGCCACTCTTGACATTCCCATTCGAGACTTTGAGAACAATTTTCTCATACCTCTTCTAGCCTGTAATGCCTTGGCCGTCTTGACAGGGAGGCAGTCCGTGCCAGGTCAGCATGGGCCTGCGTCTAATGCCACAAAGCAAGAGGCTGGACAAGGGTCAAATTGCGGCAATGGTTCGTGTAGTATACGTTCAAGCGCATCGTCTCGTTCCCCGCCATCATAGCGAAAGCAAGCATTACATCGGTCGGCCTCTCAGCATCGCCGTCCTGGCGCGCATGCAAAGCGTTAGCGAAACGACATCTGGGGCCCAAATCAACGGCATTGAACGCAATGGGGGCTTGGAGCGGCACTTACGTATATTCACACATCAATCTACGTAGCGTTCGTGACTGAAAACCTAGTGACACCCGTGGCCTGCATCTAGGGTCGCAGCTCGGCAGATCGAGGAGTTCCCGCGTTCTGGTGAGAACACTCAACGCTCATACGGCCCAGTACACATCAACCTTGACAGACTCGATATGATTGACCCAGGCAGGGAACCTTGCCTTTCCCCAGACCGTAATCACATCCCCAAAGCGCAGGCTGTTCACAAAAGAGCCGTCGCCTGTTGCCGGGCCCCGGCCCTCGGCTATCAGTGCTTCGCTGGCGCTCGAGCCAGGCTCGATGCTGTCAGTATGCGACCACGTGACGACGTGGTCTTGCCAATCCTTCAATGCGGTTTTGTTTCGCTGAATGTCAAACTGGTCGTGCGGGAGCAATGGATGGTTGTACGCGTACTCTTGACTGGAGGTGTCCTTCTGAATGGAAGGGTGCACTGGTCTGAGACTGCACACGGGAAGAGTCGGCGCCATCGTGCTTGGCGACTCGTGGCGGACGTCGTATGTGCATTTTGCATCGCCTACAAACATTAGCTCCTCCTCGTTAGTGCCTCGACTGAAACAAGACGTACAGTCCTGGTCAGCGTCGAAGCGCTCTAGTCCAGCTTCAAACCAGGTAAAAGACCCGTGGTACGGCCCGGTCCTGGGAACGACGGACGCAAATCCTTGGTCTTTGCTTCTGATGGAGAAGACCACTTTTCGAGCAGGGCGGACCAGCCTCGGCGTCGGGTATTCGGCCAACCCCGCGAAGAATGTGGGCTCGTGCTCTTTGCGCAGCGGCAGCGGCTTGGCCTCGTTTGTGTCGTAGGCAAGTTCCTCTGCGAGATTCTTGTCCCCTCCAATACCAGTCAAGCCAAGGGGGTACGAGCGAAGCTAATGGGCCGGTCAACTCCCGGCGACCGAGGCAGCAGGAGTGCGTCTTCAACTCACCAAGAACCTGTCCTCGGTCTGGCTATTACCAACCACGTGGAGATGGTCGCGATGCTCGTCGGTGTAGTTGATGGCGTTGGTCGAGTGCGCCCAAAACTCGGCAAAGTCGAAGATGGAGTCGACCAGATCCGGGGGCAGCCGCTTGCTGCGCATGAGCATGATGCGTGTCACTGCCACGTCGATGGGCGTTGGGTTGTGGCGGTCGTCGCTATCGGCGGGTGTTTTGTCGGCGGGTGTCTTGTCGGCGGGTTTCTGCTCGCGATCGGGCTCGGGCTTGGGCTCGGGCAGATCCATGGACCGCAGGCGGCGGATGAGGATGGCTGGGACAATGTGCGCCATGATGACGCTGAGGAGGAGCAGGGAGGCGAACTCGATGAGCATGGGCGCGTGAGCTGGCAGAGAAGATGAGCGAGTCGCGATGCGTTGCAGGAGGGGTGAAGGGAGTGAGATGCAAGTTAATGGTATGGGAAGATCAAGATGGAGGTTTAGTGTTACTCGTTACTCGCGTACGAGTATGCCTTAGGTTCCTTCTGGTTTGGGAAGCTCCAAGGTAACCTAAGCTCGCGACACTGACGTCAGCGCCACTTTACCGGCAGCATCGACATTCGGCAGAGCCACCCAACGACTCGATGCCACCCACCATCCACCCCAGCCAGTTTCATGGATGCCAGTGCGACGAATAACGTGTGCATGAGGTTTCAAGGGTCCACGACAGCAGCTTGCCACCGCTGCATGGCCTTCCTACCACAGCATAGGCGCTGCTGCGCCAAGACTCGGGCTGGGCTGGGCAGGGCCGGGCAGCTGGCTAGTGGGGTCCAGGACTTGGCACTTCGCACCTATTCGGCTGCGTAAATTTGCCGTATTAGGTACCTAGGTATTGAAGGCTACTACAGTGTCGATGTAATGGACAGTCCGATTTTGACGTGCGATGCCACCTCTCACCTCCAATCAAACAGCAGATCGGCGGCGCCATCTCACGGGTGTCGTATAAGTCGAGTCGCAAAAGATAGGACTTAACAAGCAGGACCACACCAGATAACAGACCGGGGACAAAGACAATGAGAGGGGATCACAGCCATTTGATCATGGGAAAGGCGGCAGAATTAGATACAAAGCTACGTTCCTGCACATCAACAAACTGCTTTCTCCCTTTTCCTATCCAGAATCTCTTACGCCGTCTCGTGCCATCTAACAACCTGGTGTGCGTCAGACATCTTTCGAACTGTCGCTGCTATACGCAGGTGCTCGCTCACTTCCTAGCGCCGCCCTGCGTACGGGCTAAAGCTCCGTTCGGGGACTGATACGCAGGCGTAGAAATCCGCCCATAGCGTCTTGCATGTAGGGCCTGCGCCACGGTTCCAAAGCAAGAAGTCGGTGTACGTAATGCCGTGATCTTGAGCAATTGCCAGGCAGCTGTCGCCGCGCTGGACTTTGTAGTACTTATTGCAGCTTGGATGAACGCCAGGTTGGATCGGCGACGGGACAGGGGCACCACCTTAGCCAGAGACGGATAAGCTGCGTAATTCGGATACTGAAATACTTCAAGATATATAAAACTGACCTGTAACGTCTACTGTCTCGGGGCTAGCAACGGGGGCAGCGTGTGCCATCACGGCGTTGCCAAGGAGGACGATGAAATAGTTGATGGGAATCATCTTGATGGTGTAGAAAATAAAAGATACGAGAGAAAAGGGGGCCGAGGAGATGCAATATCAAAAATGCTTGGTTCTTAGAATACGTTAGGTAGGGGAGTTGTTGAGTATTTATAGAGCGCGTTGTACACTTGTCTTACTACGATATGGGAATCATAGGAATAGAAACCTGCTTCATCAGTCGCGAGTTCACAGCCTCGGGCACCGCGACTACGGTATGATATTTCGCATCCACGGCGCCTCCGGCGCTACCAAACTTTCGGCGCCTTTGATATTGAAGGCATAATCCACGACCGCTTGGCTATACTCTATATGTAAATGGCTTCTCTGCTATAAGGCCGAAGATACTCCGTACTCGTCAACAAAATGCAGAACAGAAGGAATGCATTGATTCTTGGCAACTCTACTCGTGTGGCGTATTATAAAATAAGCTTTATATCGGGACGGGGGGGCGGTGGGCGTGCAAGGGTTACGAAGTCTGAGAGCCAGGCCAGCTGCTTAGCAGCACCATTAGATGGCTTTCAAAGGAGCGTGAGGAAATCGCATGAGAAAACGGATGATTCAGCAGACCACCTAGCTTCGAAATCACGGTCCGATATAGCTCCTTCGCCTGCAGCTTGAATGCTATAGACTGGACCCATCCGCGAAAAGCCCCAGTAATCGGTACACTGACGAATGACGTACCTCCGCCAGGTTGAGCTACAAGCTAAAATCTAGAAAGCAGTGAGGTCCAAGGAAAAAGGTGCACTTTGGTGAAGGCAGTTTCATGTAATGCATTGAGAATGGGGTTCTTGTCTGACTTATACGCTGGCAAATATGGTCAGATAGACAATTCTAGCCAGTAACCCTGTGCGATCTTCCGGTTCCAGTATGTCCAAAAACAAATATAAGCAGCATGCAGCAAATGAATCTGGGCATCCAAAGTCATGCCGTGAACATAGCCGGGTACTGTCGCGCCCTTGACTCATCAGCAGGGTGCTAGTTATAATCTACCTTCCCCTTGCGTTTACATAGATTTTGAGGTCTCGTTGACGCGGCTGAGAGCTGTGGTATTCTCCAGCTGCACTGGTTCGGTCCCACCAAGCCGCAGGTGCATGTAAGCCGCGTAATGCGTACGTGTTCTAGACTCAATGCCAGCCTCTGTTGGGTCGCGTTGTTGCAGTGCGTTCAATCTGTTCACGACCAACGCTCAGCATCTTACCATGCAGCATCACGGATCATGCACCCGACGCGGCTCGGCTGCCCCGGAAGTCTCGCACAGGATTAGGGAGGGTTGTCCTGGAATCTTTCAAGCAAATAAAAAGTCTTGCACGCCACGCCGAGAATGGTGTCGTGAGCTCTGTAGTTTTCTTCACCTCCAGTCATGGCGCAATCGCAGCGTAGCAACAAGGTGCGGCTCGACAGCCCCGAACGGCCGCCAACTGCTCCCATGTCGCCGTCTCACAATGACAGATCCGAAACCTCGCCGCTCATGTCCGACAATGAGCGAAGCGATGGCCCCGATGAAGCCAACAATGCCTTTCGTGGGCATCTCCATGGTAGTGGTCGCCGCGCAACGGTGCTGCTCACTGCTGTCGTCTTTATCGCCACCATGGGAAGTGGGCTAACTGCCCTCCCAACACTCCGAGTTATAGAGGATATCATTTGTCGCCGTCTTCGCCCAAGCTTATCAGGAGACTTTGACGAAGACCAGTGCAAGGGCGATGACATCCAGGCCGAGCTGTCATTTGTCCTCGGCATCCAGTCGATGGTGGAAGCTATTCCAAGTATGTCGGCACTGTCCTTCCTGCCTCGCGTCAGCATCTGATAACCAACCATATAGGCATCCTTCTGGCGGTGCCATATGGTCTTCTGGCCGATAGGTAATTAACCTTTTGCATTATTCAGCGTCTGCTCGTCTCCAGTCGTGAGCAGGCAACTTGGCGCACCTAGCACTAACTGTTGAACAGAATCGGTCGCCGACCGGTGCTTGCCTTGTCAATGGTCGGCATGATATTCGGTATGGCTTGGATGATGCTAGCCATGCGCTTTGGCCTAAGTCTTCCGATTTGGACAATATGGACGTCCACCATTTGGCAAATCATTGGCGGCGGGGATGCCGTTATGATATCCATGGTATACGCCATGATAGCGGACGCAGAAGCGCCAACCTCCCGGTAGCCTTGCTCAATCTTGTGCTGTTGCATGATAGGACTGACAGTTCACGTTAGTACCAACGCGTTCTTCATGATAATTGTTTGGAGTCTCGTAGCGCATTTGATCGCCATGCCCCTCTCGGCGCAGCTCATGCAATCATCACCATGGATCCCTCTGCTTGGAGGATTGGCCTTGGTTGTCGTCGGTACTTCGTGCATCGCCTTCATACCAGAAACTCTTCAAGGCATTAAAGTTGTCCCAGCCCCTGAGGAAGGCGACCCTGAAATCGTCAACAAGTCTTCAGCGCAGTACAGCCCCAAGCAACACATCTCACGGGTCTTTGGCGAAATCAAGGATTCCGTGTCAATGCTTCGCTCGTATACGATTGTCGCCCTTCTCATGACCTTCGCTGTTCAAGGCTTCACGGACAGGGCCTCTGGTTTCACGGTTCAGTATCTCAGCAAACGTTTTCACTGGCCTCTTTCGCGGGCCGGGCTGCTCTTCTCGATTGCAAACATCATCAACATCCTCCTCCATATAGTCATTCTCCCTGGGTGTGCTCAGATACTATCCTCACCTCGGTTCATGTTCAAATATGCGCCTGCTATTAATGATCTCGTTCTTGCACGCGCGTCGGCTCTGCTTCTCGTTGTTGGATGTCTACTTCTCGCATGGCCGAGCTTACCGGCTGTAGTCTGCGGCTTGGTTGTTTTTACCTTGGGGTCAGGATTTCAGTCCCTTTGCAGGGCTCTCATCACAGCTCTTGTTGATTCTGAGCACGTAGCAAGGATATATACGCTCATCAGTGTTATTCAAGCATGCAGCAGGCTGTCGTCGGGTCCTGTTGTTGCCTGGTTATTTGGCCGTGGCTTACATATGGGTGGGTACTGGGTCGGACTGCCTTACTTTGGGGTTACAGTATTATGCTGCTTTGGTGCTGCGGCGGTGTTCATCGCGAGGATGCCAGGGCCTCCAAGGGCAACAGAGTAGGCTCATCACGCAGCTTCGATTGCCTCAATGTCCATCACGATCGGCTTTCTGGGGGCTTTGTGAACAAGTAACACCTGCTGAGCTTCAAAATTTGCTGCCGGTGACAAGCACACCTTTGCCGGTGGTGCCTTGGTCGAAGGGCTGTGGTTTCGTGTCATTGCTCATCTGCTCGTCGCCGCGCCTGACGTCATGGGCAACTAAAGTGTGAGCTCGCATACTGTACACACCATCGCTGCACTCTTCTCCTGCAAGCACGCGTCACGCCACTTGCAATGAGAAGTCTGTGCTCCTCAATTACACATCTGAACCCATTGAAAGTCTTTCAATACTCTGCAGTGATCGCAAATCGACGGGTGGACCGTTGTGCCAGCCATCGCACAATGAGCAGCTCAACCGCGTCGCTGGAGCACGTCTCCATCAGCCTCCCCGATGGCATAGACAGGGATCAGCTTCAATCTTTCCGGCCCTTCAAGGTGGGTGTTTACCAGCGGATGTCGTGATGAGAGGTTCCATTGACATGTCAGCAGCAATGGACCACGACACTCAACAAGTCTCTCAGCCTCCAGTCTCAGGCCGAGCACCCCTTCCACGCTGACCCCTACTCCCTGCGCTCCATCACAGTCCAGTCCTTCGACAAGTTTGGCGGCGACCGCCTCGGCTTCGTGAAGCTCACCGCATCCGTCTCCAACGCGGCTGGTGAGAGCCTACCGGCCGCTGCCCTCCTTCGCGGCCCCAGTGTCGCCATGCTCGTGATGCTCATCCCCGACGACGCGTCGCCCGAGTCGGATGAGCGCTACGTCGTGCTTACAGTGCAACCACGCGTACCGGCCGGGAGCTTGGGGTTTGTCGAGCTCCCAGCGGGCATGGTCGACGACGCAGGGAGCTTCAAGGGCGCAGCGGCGAAGGAGATTGAGGAGGAGCTCGGCATCACAATCCACGAGGATGAGCTGACGTGCCTGAGCGAGCTAGCTAATCCGCCGGTGGATGGCGTGGACGAGGGACTCCCCGCAGCCATGTTCCCGAGTGCAGGTGGGTGCGACGAGCACGTCACCATATACAGCCACGAGCGGCGCATACCGAGGGACCAGCTGCGCGACTGGAGCGGACGCCTCACGGGCTTGCGGTCCCACGGCGAGAAGATTACGCTGCAAGTTGTCCCGATGAAGGACCTCTGGAAGGCCGGCGCCCGGGATGCCAAAGCACTGGGAGCGCTCGCGCTCTGGGAGGGTTTGCGGAGGGAGAAGAAGGTCTAATCAGAATCGGGGGTATTTGCATATTCTATGGTGTAACTTATGTCTATAGTCTCCTAGAGCTTCACCCGCTGGGCCAACAGAAAGCCCTCCGCAAAAGTCCCGACGCGCGCGTCGATGGCGTACCCCTGCGCCTCAAGCCTCTTGCACTCTTCCCACATGTCTGCCAAGGGCACGGTAAAGACCTCTATGAACTCGTCGTCCTCCAGCTCGGGCTTGGGGTCCTGGTTTGCGGGCAGGCTCATATCTACGGCAACGTGAACCATGCGCAGGTTGGTGTTGCAGAAGCCCGGGTCGTTGAACATGACGGGCGACGTCTCGGTGGGCACGCCGACGTAGCCCGTCTCCTCACGCAGCTCGCGCACAGCGGCCTGCTCGGGCGTCTCGCCGGCATCGATGAGCCCCGCCGGGACCTCAATGACGACGCGGTCGACAGGCGGCCGGTACTGCTTCTGCAGAACAATCTCCTTGCCGCCCGGCTTGTCGAGGATGGCAACGATGCCGACGCCGTCGATGTCGGAGCCCTTGGGGCGCGTGCGGCGCTCAGCGGTTTCCCAGGTGCGCGTCGAGCCCTTGGCATCTCGGTACGTGATTCTTTCGCGGTCGTCGGGTCAGCATACGCTCGGTTGCAGCATGAAGGGAGGACCGAAGCCAAGGCGTCTCACTTGGCCAGCTTAATCCATCGGGCTTCGTTGTCGGGCTGCTGTAGGGTGAGCTTGAGTGGTCGACGGCCGAGGGATGGAGGGTTTGTGGCGCACCAAAGGCCCTTGGGAGAGGATTTTTGCGTCGGCGTTGGACATGGCTGCTGCATCGGCAGGCAAATGTCACGGCAAGGGGTGGTGGAATGACAGTGTATTGAAGTTTGGTTGCGAGTCAATAAGGTAGCTTCAAGGCCACGGTGGGGGAGGAGCTGACTCTTCCCCGCCACGGCGTCATACCTTGGCCAATCGGCTAGAGCCGTGGTGCGTGCATGTCGCCGATGCTGCACAGAACCGACGAGATGAGCCAGGTATGCCACTTGGCAAACACCTGCCCCGCTATTTGTCGACCGATGACTTTCCCTCCGCTGCTATGACCAGACCCGATTGCTTACCTATCAACTCACCTAGCCGATGGCAGGTCGCCGTAGATGCTCAAGGTCTGGAGTCGCTGATAGCCTTGATGGGAGGAGCGGCAGTTCATTTTCGACGTTGAGACGATTTCTTTCATTAAACTTTGGTTTATCATCTGTGATAGTGGTACAGACAAATATATTAATAATCGACCTAGAGGCAGCATGGAAATACTTTGATTAAAAATATTGATCAAAATTCCTTCGACTCATCTCTAGCCCCATCGTACCTCCTTCTGGATATATATTCAAGCACGTGATACTATGAATTGGCTGGACTACCTCACCAACTAACCCGTCCTCCTAGAAGAAGAAGCCGATGTCGTGGATGAGCTGCTAGCCCCTGATGTAGACTGAGACGCGGAACTCGGACCTACCGAGGGGTTGCTCCCCACGGCCGACGAACTCCGCACCGGCAGCGCCTTTGCGGAAGGCTGTGCGGAAGGCTTTGCGGAGGCCTGTGCGGAGGGCACGATACCAAGAGGCTGCGAAGGGCCCGGTACGGGAAAAGACTTTGTCTTTACAATGCATTGTTCGATTGCCTTGGCTCTGACGGTGCTGGTCGACACGAAGGTGGTGACCTCTATGGGAACAAACTCGCGCGTGTTGGTGACATTAACGTCGACCATGACGATAAGGGGCGCTTCGTCGTAGATAGTAGTGGTTTGGCGACATTGACCTGGACGTCAGTCAGTGTTGTTCAAGTCGGGGCTCACCCGGGCGCCTGTGTACGTACCCTCAGTTTCAGTGGTGACGGTTTCCAGCTTGATTTCCGTTACGGTGACGTATTCCGGCTCGAGTGTCTGGCTGCGTTAGCTCCTGTATCTTAGAGCAAGAGTGCTGCCTCCACGATGAATGTACCGTCACGTCTTCAAACGTCTTGGTAGATGTTTTGTAGATTGTAGACTTGTGGGCGTGAACGATTTTAACGTTGGCCGTCTTGCCGCACACAGAGATGGAATCGTCGCAAAATCCCATTGTTTTCCCTCTCACAGGGTCCAAGGAAGGCGATGGCAGGAGAGGCTGTTGTACAACAGGTGGATCTGCTGTGTGCAGAGTCAGTAGGCCGATGGTTCCAAGCGCAGTATACCCACAATGGGGCAACGACGTGCAAAGATAGAAAACTAACCAGCTGCAGCGACCAGATTTACTAGCCATAGCGTCGTCAAGACAGCTCCTCGTAGGCGAGAAGTAGCCAGCATTGTGAGGAAAATACCCCAGGGACCAATAGGCAGGATGTCGTGCGGGAGGAAGACCAAGCGTAGCTGATGGAGGATTTATCAAGGACTTGTAAAGTTCACAGTTTACTTGACCCTGCCGAGGAACGGACGGGAGAGGAGCAGTATATGAGTGAACGTATTGCAAAAGCAAGCCAGGATACGTCGAGGAAATGTGGCAACGGGTCAGCGGAAAAGTCGTCGTGTGCCGCGCCATTTCCCCAGCCCGGGATGTCTTGTCTCATATTTGCAGTGCTTCGCCACATTCAGATATAACATACGAGTACGCAATAGTCTGCCATTCAGGTTCAGCTGGGAAAGGCCTGGGCCCATGGAACCTGGCAGAAGACACTATCTGCGAGACGGAATGGAGAAGCGACATCAGCCGGATGGCAAAGGGCCTAGACAAACAGTGGCTTTTTGACGGAAAACGAAATGGGTTTCCAATAGGCCACCAACAATGCGATGTTCTGGTCAATAGCCGGGATGCCGGGTTCCTACATGCGACAAGGGTCTCGCTAGCCAGGGCTGTCTCAGCTTGACCAAGATCCCGCGTGGACCCTGCCCGCAGAAGCTGAGGCGGCTGAAGAAACTAGTTGACCGTCAAAAAGGGACTAGCAAGTGATTCTTCCCGCTTGAGGTGATAACGTGTTTGATTTAGCTGTGTGAGTCTCCAAATGGCTGGTTGATCTATTAATCGTGGCTGCCGGGTGCGATTTGTGGCTGGCTGGACCGCACGCGGAGTTCACTATTTCTTGGTGCTATTCAGGGACTGATGCGGGATCTACAACACTGTCACATAGAGCTCTTCAAGGCCTAATTGGTGGCTGCCTGAATCTGCAGCCCTGAACATGTGGACGACAAGTCTCGTGCGTCTTGTCACCCAAGCCTTCACGCGCCAAGGTCCAGACCATCCAAGCCAGAGGTGACTGCTCATCTATGGCCTGAGACATATTCGGTCAACCCGTGAATTTGCTGCGATCTCTGTTTAAACGGCATGCCCGGCCCGGTAACCACCGCGATGAGCGCTAAGGACATGAAGGGGATCAGGTTTGTACGTACGAGTGATCCGCGATACCTTGTTGATACGCCGTCATGAAGAGGAGGGCTCCCTTGAGCTTTGAGACGGAGCTGCCCGACGGAACACGTATAAAGCTCGACGTTTCCCTTGATTCAGAATCGAAGTGTCTCACAACAACCATCACTGACACTTCTTTCACCCTTGAGGTTACCAATCCGCCACCTTCTCATCACCCTACCCAAACCTGCAGTCTTCCCTCAGACCAACCGCTAAGCACCTCCAACATGTCTCATACTGTAGGAGTCCAATCTCTCTCAAAGCTGACCGAGCTCATTGCTAACACTGCCTCACAGCTTCCTAACGATATTGTCGCCATCGACTGTGGTGACAGGAGCTACATGTTCTACGTCAACGCCGACAACAAGCTCAGCTACCTTCTCTCCCCCAATGCCAAAGGTTACGGAAACTTCACCTCGGAGGTCGTTGAAATCAAGAAGCGGGATGTCTTCGTCAACAAGAAGACCCGGCAGGTCGCGGCCATCGCTTGGGAAGACACCAACGGAACTAAGCAGGTGAGCTAATATTCCGACAACAAGCTATACGACGGAACTGACGCTAGCTTCACAGATCCGCGTCTATTACGCCAATGTCGAGGGTAACCTCAGCGAGGTCTGCCACAGCAGCAACAACCCAGGCGTGTGGTATCAGGGTTCTCTTGGCGAGAAAGGTTCGCAGTTGCACGAGGTTGCCGAAGGCTCGTCCATCTCGGCCACGGTCCACAAGTATCCCACCCAATGGAGCCTCAGGGTCTTTGCATCTGGCAAGGGCCAGAAGAACAAGTTTGACAACCCCAACATTAGCGTTTACATGTTCGACTACGACGACGCTGGTGTGAATGACAACAGCTGGGCCGGACACCCGATTAGCAATGAGGTTGAGACTTGGTAGAGGCAGTCAAGGGTGGTTGCAAGTGGAGGAGGTGCTTTCGATTAGATTCAGTCGCTACCGAATATAATTAGTTGTACTATGCTCTCTCTATCTGTTCATTGGCAGTTAGATTCCGTAAAGGTAAACTCGGGCAGGTCCTAATTCGTACGTATAAGTCAATTTTGATTTAGTTCTTTTCAAACCTCGTTGATGAGACACAATTGTCTTGACCGATGGTCGTTAATTCTTCTCCAAGGATGATGCAACAAACATATGCCATACCGAGATCATTCATAGTCCTTTAGCTTTGCGTAGTCAGATTCTAAACAAGCATCATGCCCATGCCAAATTTCGCCGCAGTGAACCAACCTAATTCGCGAGCGGATGTAAGTATTGCTTGGAGTTGTGGAGGAGAGATAGAGGCGCGCCGGCGTAAATCGAGTGAGTGCGTGCTACACGTGCAAGCAGGTCATAGATTCCTATAGTCATCGCCTTGAATACATGAATGAATATCTAACCACGACCAGATGTGAATTAAAGCCAAATCTTCCCCAATGTGAGCGGATAAGAGCTGCAAGTACAGCCGCTTTTTGCAGTTTGTCTCAATTATTCATTCAAATGCGAAGTCGTAAAGGCGCGGCGATGCAGCTTCCTTCGCTAGTCACTTTTCCATCAAATATTTGGGTGCTACTGCACAGTGAAGTCACCGCATTTTCAAACGAACAGCACAGGAACGCGTTTGATATTGACCCTTTGGCCCAGAAAATTTGTTTCAAATAAGAATTCACTAGAGGCAAGCTGGTGCTAAGTAGACTCTACGCAACTAAGCTCGCCGGACACCATGCTACAATCGCGTCATTGCTAACTGTGCATAGGCTGAGCTGGCAAGCTTTGTGAAAGCATCTATAACTCCAGCCCCACAAGCTTCATGTTCAATGTAGTTTGGCAGCCCCGATGGGGTCTATCGCCAACTCAAATTATTATGATTGAGATGCAAACATGATCAGAATGGCGCTCTTTGTCTAAAGCAGACTGAGCGAGATGCAAGTCTTCTTTTCAATGCCCACGGCAAGATCCGGAGGATCCTACTGTGTGACCAGGACGGTGGGTCGAGCCCCAGCTCGCCACAAGGGTGATCAAGACCGCTGCTAATGGGCAACATCGGCAATAATTGCCCGAGCATGAGGCGTACACAGGCCGTCTCGCATCAACTTAGACTTGATCGTGTCCTCTTTTGCGCCTCGTCGTTGGCTTCGAGGTTCGGGACGGCGACGTGTCCATCCTCGGACGGCACCACCAATCAGGCTTGCACGGGCCGACCACCCATTTGGGTCTGGCGGGACGCGCCATCAGCCGCTGTCAGCGTCATCACGGGTACGCCAGCCAGCACAGGCTGCGAGGAGGTGCGCCAGGGAAGGCTGCCGATTTGTCCTGGCCGCTGGAGGACAGCGTTGCATGCGTGGCAGTTTGCCATGCCAAGTCCAGCCATGCGAGGACGATCGACTAGCTAGCTGTCATCATTGCTTGAAATATCATTGCAACAACGGATGAGTGGGCGTCTGCAAGGGCAGAGTACCCGCTGCAGGCGAATGAATGATGTCTCATTGATGTCGCGTCTCCCTGGTTGGGTGCCATGGTGCCGTACCCGTCCAGGGGACCCAGCAGATGCAAACTCCTCCCCTCGATGGAGTCTGAGGTTCTCGTAACTCGAGGAGCCGATTACTGCACATCGGCTTATCCCTTCAGCTCCAAGTCATTCTTCCGCGCTAGCTAACGACCGTGACAAGGGCCGAGGCCGTGCCGCTGTCTGCCAACCTTCCCTATTTGGCGCAAAACGTCTCCCAAAAGCTCCTTTTTTGGTAGTCTCCGTTGCGCTTATACATGGCTCTTTGCCCTCGACTGCCATGTGGGCCGGCGGACTCGCTCTCCTCCTTTCACTTTCGTAGTATCTTCAAGCGTCTCTCTTCTCTCCGCCCGTAGTTTGCGGTGCGTATCGGACCGTCAATCGCCAAGCGCCCACCGGCGCTCCTACTGCTGCGCGCAAACGATTCCCATAGAGACTCCGGACCATCAAGCCATGGCGCGTCGCAGTTCGGAACGGGCAGGCCCGGCCGTCGACGCCCGGAGCATCGCGCCAGAGCCCATCATGGACGACGAGGACGAGTATGATACCCGTGGCGCCGGCAGCGAGGCGACGCCGCTGTTGCAGAGCAGCACAGACGTACCAGCCGACGTGGCGCCCGACAAGGCCTTCCGGCGCGTGGTGGTAGCCATGTGCGCGCTCGTCCTCTTCATCGTCGAAGTGAGCGTCTTCATCATGGAGCCGCCGACGCAACAGATTATGGAAGACATCATCTGCCGCAACCACTATCCGGATCATTTGCTGAGCGTGCCGACAATCGAAGACGACCGCTGCAAGGGCACAGATGTGCAGAAGACGCTGGCCATGGTGCGCTCCTGGGCCATGTCGGCCGAGATGGCTGCCCGTGAGTGCTCAATCTGACGTCTGGTCGTTTCAACCTCGTGCGCTTGACTAACGATTCCCGTCTGCGCAGCGCTCCTCGTCCAAGTCCCGTACGGCATGGTTGCTGACAAGTACGGGCGCCGAACTGTGCTGTTCTTGTCCCTCTTGGGACTGCTTCTCAGCACGGCGTGGACCATGATCGTTTGTAAGTGATGCGTCCCGCATCGTCCATCACCGTCTGCTGCTGCAATGTCTGACGGCATGCAGTGTATTTCCCGGACACCTTCTCGATATGGGCCTTACTCTACGGCCCCATGGCCTATTTCATCGGCGGCGGCGGGCAGATGGCCGCCGCCATGGTCTGGACGATCCTCGCCGACGCCGTGCCCGTCGCCGAACGTACCGCCATCTTCTACCAAATGCACGCGCTGACCCTCATGCTCTCCATTTTCGTCAAGCCGCTCTCCGGGCTCCTTCTCAGCATCGATCCCTGGATTGCCATGTGGCTCGGCTTCGGCATACTCGCCATTGGCACTTTTTCGTCGCTACTAATTCCTGAGACGCTCCGGCTGCGTCAAATGGCAGACAGCCAGCGGACGCAGGGGCCTGGCACCGGCCAGGTCGATGATGACTTTGCGGCACCGGTGAAGCGTAACAAGGTTCAGCAGGCATGGTTCGCGGTCAAAAACGACATGAGCCACCTATGGCGCTTCATATTTGCGTCTCAAAGCATCATGATGCTCCTTGTCGCGTACGGCTTGTTATTCCCCGTCCAGGTCAACCTCCTTCTCAACATCCTGCAGTACATGACCAAGCGCTTCCACTGGACGTGGTCCACGGCCACGTACGTTTCGACCGTCAGCAATATTGCCTCCGTCGTCGCCTTGCTGGTAATATTGCCTATCGCATCTTCGGTCCTCGTCAAGCGCTTCGGCTTCGACGCCTTGAGGCGAGACTTGTTGCTCACTCGCGCATCCGTTGGGCTCATGGTGCTGGGCGGCTTCATGCTGTCCTTTGCCGCGGTGCCGTGGCTGTTTGTGTCGTCGCTCATCATCACCAGCCTGGGCGCTGGCTTCGGGGCCCTATCCCGCGCTCTTCTCAACGCTATTGTCGAGCCACACACCGTGGCCACGCTCAACACTACCATCTCGACCATTGAGGTCTTCACGGCCCTTATTGGCGCACCGGCAATGGGCTGGCTGCTGAGCCGCGGGCTGGAGCTTGGCGGGCCGTGGCTCGGGCTGACGTATTTGGTTACGGCAGGAATGTCTTTGCTGGCACTACTTGCGCTCTTTGCGTATAAGTTGCCCAAGGGCTTCGCGCAGGCTTCGTCATCAGTGTAGTCAAAGGCCTTGATGATGGCGAGCCTGCAGAGTTGGAAACCTGTTTTCTCCAATTGGGCAGTGGAAGTGGCGAATGGCGTTGATCACGGCTTCTCCTTCAATAGCGATATGTCAGATCGACTCGTATTTTTAGACCAATGAACATGTTTCTGTTTGCCTGGGGCGAAAAGAAGCTGGGGTCCTGAGGTGAAAGGTCGAGGACGATTCGCTGTGCGCTTAGGACGATGCCAAAGGCGACGTGGGCCCCGTTTCTCTGTGCTAGATGAACATCATGATACCCCTATGTAGTACGGCTTGCCTTATTAATGAATCAAATTTGAGATGTTGAGATGGCCTTTGTTGGCGCCTGGTGAATTTGAGCTGTTGAGCGCAACGTGACCTACCTTTACAGTGGGCGTGGGAGACCGGATGTCTTATCGATTAGACGCAGCTGCCACCCCGCGTCGCCTCCACCAAAGCTCCATGACGACGGGAACCTGCAACCTCTAACCTCCATCAACGGACTCCACGACATTGCATCACGATTCACGACACCGCATCCGATTAGCGCTTCTTCCCGCACCCTAGACCTCTACCACGGCAGCCTTGTCCGGGATATCTGCAGCGCGCGCTGCACCAACGAAAATATCATGTCCGACGACGAGGACTTCATGCAGGAGTCGGACGAGGAGCAGTGCGTGGCCCTCGTTGTGCGCTGGAGCCGGAAATTAACGCTGACCGATGTGCAGGTACGACTTCGAGTACGAGGAAGACGACGATGACGATAGCGGGGACGTGGATATCGAAAACAAATACTACAATGCGAAGCAGCTCAAGCTGACGGACCCTCATGATGCAATCGCCGAGTTCTTGGGCATTCCTTCGCTCGAGCAAGACAAGGGGGAATGGGGATTCAAGGGCCTCAAGCAGGCCATCAAGCTCGAATTCAAACAAGGACACTTTGACAAAGTCTGTGCTCATGCGCTATCTTTGTGTATCACCTGCTGACAAGGACCACTCGCAGGCTGCCGACCACTTCGCCGAGCTCCTCACGTACGTCAAGTCGGCCGTGACCCGCAACTACTCCGAAAAGTCCATCAACAACATGCTCGATTTCATTGAAAAGGGAGCGGACCGCCCCGAGGCTGTGCAGAGCATGGAAAAGTTCTACTCTCTTACCCTCCAAAGCTTTCAAAGCACCAATAATGAGCGGCTGTGGCTGAAAACCAACATCAAGCTGGTCAAGCTGCTATTGGATCGGAAAGAGTACGGCGCAGTGAGCAAGAAACTACGGGAGCTACACAAGTCGTGCCAGCGGCCAGATGGCTCCGACGACCCAAGCAAGGGCACCTATTCTCTGGAGATTTACGCCCTCGAGATCCAGATGCTCGCCGAGACGAAAAACAACAAGCAGCTCAAGGCGCTCTATCAGCGGGCGTTGAAAGTGAAATCAGCCGTACCGCATCCCCGCATCATGGGCATCATCCGAGAGTGCGGTGGCAAGATGCATATGAGCGAGGAGAACTGGAACGAGGCGCAGAGCGACTTTTTCGAGTCGTTTCGCAACTACGACGAGGCGGGCTCGCTGCAGCGCATTCAGGTGCTCAAGTATCTCCTGCTCAGCACCATGCTGATGAAGTCCAACATCAACCCCTTCGATTCGCAGGAGACGAAGCCATACAAGACAGACCCTCGCATCTCCGCCATGACGGACCTTGTCGACGCGTATCAACGGGATGACGTCCATGCTTACGAAAAGGTTCTACAAGGGAACCAGGACATACTGGCTGATCCCTTCATCGCCGAGAACATTGATGAAGTGACTCGCAACATGCGGACCAAGGGTGTAGTCAAGCTCATTGCGCCGTACACCCGGATGAAGCTGTCCTGGATCGCGAAGCAGCTCAAGATTTCCGAGCCTGAGGTGCAGGACATCATCGGATTTCTCATTGTCGACGGCAAGATTAACGGGACGGTGAACCAGCAGGAAGGTGTTCTGGAGATGGCATCCGATGCCGACGCGGAGCGCATAGCCGCCATGCGCAGTTTGACCAAGTCGATATCGGAGCTCTTTGGCGTTGTCTTCAAGGATGGCGAAGGCTTCCGCAATCTCGAGCAGGCAGCGGTAGATGACACAGCCATGGACGGGGTGCAAGGCGTGTCCCACAGAAAAGCCGCGCGGATGCAGATGCAGGCCCATCAGCAAAGGGCGAGGAAAGGCAAAGCCACGGGAATGCCGTCATGGGCCTAGTCCTGGAGGTTCTCGGCGAGCGAGGCGACAAGCAGTCTCGCGCTGCCCTTTTGAACCGTCACGAGATGGCGAGCACGAATATACGTCATCCAGCCGTGGCTCCTTCGCTGTATGCGTGTTAGACTGGTGGTAGTCTTCGGGTGATACGGGGGTCAGAGACGTCAAGGATACTGGTGCGGGCCATTTGCGGATGGCGGCGTGATTCGCTGGCACGATTGACACGGATAATGATGATAATGAGGGGCGAGATGCACCGACTACCCATGCCATGTAGCTGATGGGTGAGTCGTGCCACCTGGACCCGGGACAGGGGAGGCAGTTGTCTACCGAGAGCACAGCATACACTCATAAATTACAGCATGCGGAGATGGATCGATTACTGCAAGGAAACGTTTCTCGTCTGTCGGGCATTGAGTTTCAACGTCAACTGTCGCCTGCAGCAGCGTGATACTGCAGGTAGTATCTGTAGAGATGCGGGCAGGCGCTGCAAGCAGCACTGGGCACAGGACGAGGTTGCGGTCGCACGGCAACCGACGTGGGAAGCGAGTGAAACGGGAGGCTCGGTGTGCCCTGCTGCGATGTGTAAGGTAAAATGATGGGGCTGGCGGGGAGGGCAAGGCAGTGGATGGTGAGGGGGATTCTCGCACTGACATGTGCCCGTGAGCACAAGCAGCGTCGGTGGGGGGTGCTGAGACTGGGCCAGACGTGACGTGGTGAGGTGATGAGGTGACGAGATGATGAGGCGATGGCCGTAGCGGCCGCGATGGACCATTCAGGTGAAGCTGTTTCGGAGATAAAGGTCTCCGACTGGCCCTCGAGACAGGAGTTGTTGGTATTTCAACGTACGCACGGCCACGCAGCGCTCGGGGCCAGACGCTGACAATATGGCTGTTCAATGCGCTGCGCGAGCGGGATGGATGCCCTCTGCGACTTGGACGGGGAACGGGGTTGTGCCTCGCCGTTGGCCCAAGGGGGGGGGGGGGGGG
>JALHBY010000079.1:0-12576 GCA_024340155.1 Tolypocladium pustulatum
CCCCCCCCCCCCCCCCCCCCCCCCGCATGGCACTCCAACTTGCACAGTCCACCTGTTGTGTCTGAAATTTTGGCCCCGCGGGCAACTCGTAGCCGGTGTGGCTGGTGGCCGCACGCGACATGAGCAGTGCAAGTAGCCGACATGGAACCTTCAGTTGCCTCTACCATAAGCTCGTGGACAAGACACCCATTATACTGCTTATACAGTGCATTGCAATTCAGGCCCGATTTGCACTTCACCTCATACCAAACCAGTCACTGGAGGTTCATGTGGGCCGAGATTTGCCGTCTCAAGGAACACCTGGAAAGACACAAGCTTATCAAGTCACCAAACGACGACAATGATATATTTTATCATATCCCGGCATTAGAGGACGGTTATAATACTGCCGAGCCAATTAGACCATTGCTACCCAGAACTGGTTTTAAAGGTGATTCCCAAGGGTTTCTCAGAGGAGGATATGAGTTCCTTCAACGACATTTACCCAGTCTTCTCCATAGGGATGTCTGGGAGAAAGTGACAGGTCAGTTTCTCTTGCAGTATTATTGGCATATATTGTACTTATTTGATTCAGAGATTCCACCTTCCCGCGTATCGATCAACTTGAGGCGCAACTCGCGCTATCTTGCCACCCGGACTGCGGCCGTCCTTCTGCACCACGCGCGGAGCGTCTTTCTTGAACAAGGGGTATTGAGTGAAACCCCCACGTTTGATGAAAGACCCATTCCAGCTATGTCGTGGCCGGCATTACTAGAAATTTGGCATCGAGTTCAGGCCGACTTACTTGCTGACGATGTTCCTCAAGACCGCATCGTGGAGAGAGGTCTAATCCAGGTAGGGGACATATGGCGGCGCCACAAGTCTTCTTTCTGGGACAGCTGTCATAGTGAGCCTCTCCCTGACTGGACGTACGATCCATCCATGGATCGAGCAACAATTCCGCTCATGAGGCAGAAGCCCGCAACCAAGCTCTCGTTCTCCCAAGGTGGCAACATGTGTGACGACAGCGAACCACCAGACATGGACGAATTAGAGGACTCGGAAGAATCATACGAATGGCCTTCCGATACCAAGAAATATGAAGTACTGGCTTCTTCAGTGGATGAATTTTCTCTTCAAACCGTAACAACGTATCAGCAACCCCAGGAGACATTCAAGGTAGAATCAAACATCCGCGGCCAAAACCGAATGGCTCAGCATCGTCCGTCAACGTTTTGCATCTTGACTAGTATTATACGCCGTTCCCGCCCCGACGTCGGCCATATATATCAAAGGTCCTTGGTATCCAAAAGCTTGTTCCGTCGTCAAAAGTCCGTATAATAACCGTCATCGACCAAATCCTATTCTGACAGGGTAGCCGCACAACAGGAACAACTCGGGCTACGATTGTTCGAATGGCCATGAAACAATAAAGGGTCACGTGAGTTGTTACGACTGTATCGTAGATGTTTGAAGTTCTGCCACTGCCGCAGCTTAGATCATGTTCAAAAGCCGCCTACTTACTCCTCGAAAGTCTTGTTAGTAAAGGAAGGACTTCTCCGTACGTAGAGATATGTGGTTTTCTCTTGTTGCGAGTGTAGTGTTGTCGCCGTCTATGCACTATTGCGGCCAGCACCCACCACAAGGAGTACGGCCGAGACATTTGTGAGATTGCTATACGGCTTCCTCTCAGTCAATTTGGCCTACACTTTGTGGGGGAGACGGTACAGACCCCTGCTCCAGAAAAAAAGGGAGATGGAAAAGTGGATGGATAACGATGGCCTGACTTTGAGAGAATATAAAGGGACTGTCTAGATCCCTAAGATCAGATGGGACCTCATGCGCTTTTCATAATTCATGAGCTCTTCATAGCTTTTCAATTGAGGACAGTTATTCCTCCTACCTTTTTGAGACATTGGCCATTTGCTGCCCTTGTCTCGCTGACTTACACGATGTGATTTCTCCTTGCCTTGTGCGGTTTGATACCACGACTCTCGTTGAGCCACGACGCCTACCGAATTTGCTTGGGCAGGCACTCATTTATTGTCTCATTGCAAGGTCGTTGCTCTCGGCTTCTTGTGTGTTCGTTCGTCCCCAACAAAACACCAAATAAGGGAAGTAAAGCATTCTTTCTACTTAGACTTGTTCTGTGTTCACTCCGGTATAGCTGAGGTCAGTGTCAGCAGGCGCTGTCTTCGGGACCGAATTTTCGACTATGCTTTGCCGACAAGCTGCTCTCATGACATCGCGAAAGCGCGGATGAATTTCGCAAGCTTCTCTGCACCCTCAAGAGGAACAGAGTTGTAGTTGCTTGCGCGAATTCCACCAAGCGAACGATGTCCCTTTAACCCAGTCAGTCCTTGGGCAACACCCTCCTCTAAAAAGGCTCTCTCTGCGGCATCGATATCATCACCCTTGGTAACCCTGAAACAGATATTGATACGCGACCGTACTGCCCTGCTGGGAATGATGTTGTAAACATCGGGGAAAGCTTCAATAGCATCGTAGATAAGTTGGGCCTTCTTATCAGATACAGCTTGTTGTCCTTCAACCTTGTCGGGGTATGTTTGCAAGAACCTTCTAAGAACTTGGCCGATGATGTATACACTAATAATGTAATTAGACCTATTTATGAATCGTAAATGCGACGGTAATCAGGGCTTACTCGAAAATACTTAACGTATTATAGAGACTGTTGTTCTTTGCAATAGTCTCGTATTGGAAAATGCTAGGTGGAATAGGAAGACCTAGTTGTCTCATGAGACTTGAAGGAGGTTGAGATGTGACAGGCGGTAAAAAGCTTTTCTTGATAATCACAACAGTGATACCGGTTGGGCCGAGGTTCTTTTGGGCGCCAAAGAAGATAGCGGAGAAGTTGTTGATTGGAATCTTTTTTGTGAGGATGTTCGAACTCATATCGGCGACAACGATGGGTCCCTCTCCATCAGGCCCCGGCTGAAGAGACTGGGGAAAGCCAGGAAATTCAACCCCATCAACCGTCTCATTTGCACAAAAATACACCAAGGCAGGATCCTTGGACAGCTTCCAGGTGCTCTCATCTGGAATGGTGCCAAACTTGCCGCCGTTCGTCTTACGGCTGTCTGTCGCAATGTTGACATGCTCTGAGCCAAAAAGCCGCTCGGCCTCAACCGACGCTTTATGTGACCAGCCGCCGGTGATTAAGTAATCGATCTTGAGATCCTTGTCGACGACCTCCTTGAGTTGCTCCATCGCCTTGGAGTCCGTGGGATCGCACTCAACATCCCCAAGGGTGTCTCGCAACTTGCGGGTAACCCAAGCGCCAACAAAGTTGTACACTGTAGCAGCTGCGACATTTGGTGTCAGTCTTTCGTCTTTAGGACGAATGAAGAGCTGAAGAAGCATCGTCTCGGAAGGCTCTCTTGGTAATGCTCCCAAGTCATGACCACGAGGGGAAAGGAGTTGCACTAACCGAACTGTCCTGTGCCGCCGCCTTGCATAAAGAGTATCTCGTAGTCATCTGGGATATCAAGACAGGAGGCCAGATCGGTTTTCGTCTGATTAATTATATCGCTAGCTAGCTGGGAGCGATGAGAGTGCTCGGCGATGCCCAGGCCGGTATCATGATAGTTCAGGAGAGCTTTGGCAGCGTCCTCGAGGACGACAGTAGGTAGCAGAGCTGGGCCTGCACCAAAATAAGTGATATCTGATCTAGAGGGCATGACGCCTCTGCAGTATCTGAAATTGAAAGTATTGTCGAGGCTCACGCTTTTTGGAGGAATAATGAATGGTCTGGATGTCTGTCAGAAGTTCTTTGCAGTGTAGAAAGTGGGGTTTGCAGAATTTTTGCCTCCGCATCCCTTCAAGGCTGCCCGAATACCTTGAGATCCAAGCCACATTCGCCTCAGCCACTGTGAGCCAACTTTGGCCCTATATTAACGTTGTCTAGAAACAAAAAGGCCGACACTCAATTCGGACCCCACTGTACGTCTTGTCGTTCCCCGGGTTCTGCATCCAATCATGCTCGGCACGAGGAGCCGAGAAAGAGGTGGTGGCGCAATCCATGTTCTCAAGGGTACCGTACAGTACCGTCCCAGCCATCTTCAGATACGCGTCGACCATGCTGGCGAGAGCTCGGGGGTTACAGAACGCGGCGCGATATCCGGGCCCTCCTCTACGATGACGGGGGCCTGGAGCGAGTGAAGGCATTTCCCAACAGTCGCCTATTTGCCCCTCGGCATCGTCTTCCGAAAATGGAGCTGGTGCCTTGCTTCCCACAGGCGTACGAGTAGACCCTTTGACATCGCCCGTCATCTGCGCTGGGTAAAGATGCGCCAGAGTGGGTCGGCCGGGCAGGTTACGCGGCCATCTCCTCCGTGCTCGTAAAACGAGGATGAAGCCATCGCTCCTTGGGACTTGACTTGTCTGTTGGGCTGTTGGCGGATGCTCGTACGGAACCCGTCATGCATCAACTTGGACCTCTGTTTCACTCGTGACCAAGAGGCAGCGACATGCAAAGTAAAAGAACCATGGCCTTGCTCGCGCCGACGCTTCTTGGCAAAAATAGCGTTGAGCTTAAATGCGCGCCCCGGTATCTATCTTGGTCAATCCACATCGCGACGCATCACCCAATGCATGTTTGGTGTTGAAGGCTTCTAGAACCGCCGCAGTGTCAGGAAATCACCCGACAACAGGGACGCCCTGTGCAACAGCCTGACCAGCGGCACAGGCGTATTTCCTATTCAGTCATCATGTCCCCCAATGGGCACTGGCAGTCAGGGGACACGCGCGTGCTGTGGTGGCGGAGCACTCTCTCCCCCACGGCGGGATGCAAGTGTAATTCCAGATCGACTCGCATCGCGAGTGCAGATATTGTACGTCGGTTAAGATCCGACCATGTTTATAGTCTTCAACGAAACCTTCTTCATTGAGGCTCAATGGCGCAGCACATGGCTGTACTGGAGCTTGTAAGGAATAGTAAAGGACATGACGGCCATTTTTGCCGTATGATGCATCGTAGATTTCGTGATCGATTCACAATATCCAGGACTGAGCTCGCTTTTTCGCCACAAGAAGCAATCGCCAAGGACGCGCGTAGGTATTCTATTCATTTCGTCACAAATTAATCTAATCATGTCATAATTCCCATTAAAACTCCCCGTTCCTTTTTGATTCATTCATAAGCAATTAGCCCGTCCAGCTGAGCACCGTCTGGTTAAACTTCTCGAGCTGCGCGCTGTCCGTTGCCCAGGTTGTCAGCAGCCGCACCACGGCCCAGTCGGCGCCGACCTTCTCCCACACGTAAAAGACAAAGTCCTGCTGCAGCTGCTTGACCAGGCCCAGCGGCAGCACCGCAAACACCTGGTTCGTCTCCGTGGCCGCGCGCAGCGCGTAGCCGGCGCCGACAATGGACCGCGACAGCTTCTCGGCCGCCGCGTTGCCGCGCCGCGCCAGGTCAAAGTACAGGCTGCCGCGGAAGAGCTCGGCGAACTCGACGCCCATGATGCGGCTCTTGGCCAGCAGCGAGCCGTGCTGCTTGACGTAGAACTCAAAGTCCTCGGCCAGCTTGGGGTGCTTGACCACGACGGCCTCGCCCAGCAGCGCGCCGTTCTTGGTGCCGCCGATCCAAAAAATGTCTGTAAGCTCCATGATGTCGCCCAGCGTCATGTCATTCATCGACGACGTCAGGGCAGCGCCGATTCGCGCGCCGTCCATGAACAGCAGCAGGCCCTTGTCTTCACATAGCAGCTTGATGGCCGTCAGCTCCTCCTTGGAGTAGACGGTGCCCACCTCGGTCGCGTTGGAGATGTACACGAGGCGCGGCTTGGCCATGTGCGGGTAATGCCAGTTGTCGTCGAGGGCCTTTCCGATGCTCTCGGGTGTCAGCTTGCCGTTCTCGGGCGCCACGTTGATGATCTTGTGGCCGCTGGCCTCGACGGCACCCGTCTCGCGCGTGACGATGTGACCGGAGCTGGCGGCGATGACGGCCTCGTGCGGCCGCAGGCAGGCCGCTATGGAGATGGCATTGGCCGAGGTGCCGCTGGGCACGAAGAAGATGCCGACATCCTCGCAGCCGAGGTGCTCGCGGATGTGCTGTCGAGCGGCGGCGCTGTATCGGTCGTTGCCGTAGCCCGTCTCCTGCGTAGTGTTGCTGGCGATGAGGGCCTCGAGCACCTGCGGGTGGGCGCCTTCGCTGTAGTCGTCCAGGAAGCTGTACTTTTCCTTTGGCGCAAAGATGTTGGCGTCGGGCATGATGCTGAGTTTCAGTCTTTCTGTGTTGGTGGTGAGGTGCGAAACGTCGACCTGCGAGCTCAATTCGCGCTAGAAGGACCGATCTAGTAAATTCAGAGGCACTGTCCAACGGAAAACGACGACGACGATGAAAGGCACGGTTTATAGGTGTAGGTGCGAGTAGTTGTTGAGACAAACCAAGGTTGGCTTGCGGCCGGTCTCGCTCATGTTAATCTCTGCAGCGCGGGGACATCCCAAAGAACTCGCCCCTGGCCCGCCGCCTGCCGACACAGGCCGGCTAAGAATTCACTGGCGAATGTCGCGAAGCATTTCGACGGGCAAAAGTGGGCTTACGAGTTGGGTTTTTGCCTGTTACGGGAGTCGTAAAACGATCTGTTAGTCAAGAATTGCCCACAATGGCGACTTTAGTTTGGCCGGCCGATCCGCTAACACGTTTGTTGATGGGGGTGGCAGCACCAACGGCAAACGCCAGACAGCTCGCTCCCCGAACCTCAGGTGGTGCATGTCTCGTAACTTATGTACTTGGCTTCTGATATGTAGAGGCGTCTGCAACAGATAGTTGGCACACATCGGAGGCAAAACTCGGTGAGGGCGATCGTGAGCTGCACCCAGTGATGTCGGTGGAGGCCAAACCGATGTCGGTGGGTTCTTCGTGGGCACGGTTACTTTGCAGCTTCCCCAAACATGCAAGCCCCCTGATGCCACACTGACACAAGGCCAGACATTTTGCGGGGATTCCGTGTAGCGGGGAGATCGGAAGCCAAGGAGGCAACGTCGGGTCAACTTCGTAGCATCAATATCGAGCCGTGTCGTCTGCTGCGGTGTGCCTCGTAACCCTGATCCATCGGGCTGATCAGATCGCACAACGGCACGCCGCAGACCTGTTGATTGACTGAAACGAGACTTGAGGAATGCGCATGGCTGGTGGTACCGTGAGCCGCGCCAGCTGCAGCGACGACGGCTCTTGTCGCGTGCACTAATGCCGGCTACCTGAGGCACGGGGAATCATCCGAGTCGCGGGAGCCGAAAGGGTACCACGTACGCCAAGCCTTGCTGTACCATTCACTGCCGATCTTATTGGAGCAAAGAAAGGTTCGATCACTGTGTGAATTCTAGGTCTCTTTCACGGCCTGACGAGTCTCCCGTTCTTCGGCAATGAGTATGTTGCGGGCCTCTTGGACGGCCATCCAAGCTGTCACGAGGCTGTCACAAGAGAGAGCTCGTTGCTCCAATGCTTCGCGCTTTAACTCTGGGTCTCGAAGGCCCAACACGAAATCGTCAATCAGGCCCTTCAGATGGGTGCGCTCCAATTGGGACAAAGGTCGCGGATCAGCGGTCGTCTTGTCTCTAGCACCAGCCTGACGAAGGGTCTGCTGGGCCCGAGTAAAATACGCCGCCAAGGCTTCATCCTGTTCTTGTGGCTCCAGTCGGCCCACTCGGTTCGTCATACCTGGGTCCACGATGGTAGGCGTATAATTAAGCAAAGCTGCTCAATGTGCGTCTGCGATACACGGCAAGTGTGGAGGATTGCCAGCAGCTGTGCTATTCTAATGGGAGCCTGAGATTCTTTGTAAGCAAATACTCGATGGTAAATGGTCAATCCCTCGCTTCTGTCACCTTCCGCGATACCGTTGCGTGCGCAATGACGATGTCATCGTGGTGGTGAGGAAGGAAGGAAGCCCCCCGCAGGGTCCCCCGGGGGTAATGAATTGGCGCCGCAGACAGCTTTGCTGTACCTTATGGCAGGCAGAGGCGGGCATGGATCTTGTTGTCCTTCAAGGTGGTCTCCAGAACCACCCAATCCTCCATGGTGGCAAGACCGACCTCAGCTCTAGCCACTATGGAGGATTGGCTGGTTCTGGAGACCACCTTGAAGGACAATTATACGCCTACCAACGTGGACCCAAGACGCAGTTTGTGCTCTCCTCCTGGCGATACTGTAAAATGTGATGGAAGCGATCAGCTACTATGGATCTAGGAAGCCCACGATGAAGTTGCTTTCGCGGATTCATTCGGAGCAAGCAAAGCCTGGCACGACGGCTGGCAACTAGGGTAGGCACGTTGACTCGGGAAAGACAGTGCAGAGCAAGTTGCTCCGTAAAGTAACTCATATAGAAGGCAGTAGATGAGCAGTTCCACAATCTCTCATAAGCAAAACATGTACTGCTCGAGCACTTCCGATCCTTCAGTTGAGCATATCTTGCTCCTGAACTCTTGTGCTCTGTAACTCTCACGGCCCTCCGAGACCGGCTACAAAGGCCCATAAAAGTAGTCGGTGCTTGAACCGATGTCTTTCAAGCAGCGACCAATAGCCCTGTGCAAGCCTCATCCGCCCAAGGGTCCTTGCCAAGCCCCAACTCCTGGGGCATGCACCTTGAAGTGGCCATTGCGGGTGGCAGCTCATACAGCCGCCCTGCACTCAGGACCGTGGGGCTGGTCGACCCCGTACTTGACGCGTCCCGTTTGTCCAAAGTCGAAGGGGCGCATGTCGACCGGAAGTTCAGACTGTGGAGGCACGAGGGTGCTGTCCTCCGGTTCGTTTCGGCCTACGACTGCGATGAACTGCTGGGCCTCGTCACAGAGCTCGACGACATTTTCGGTGTGGGTAGCCTCGCCGGCTTTCGACAAAGATGGGACGGAGCAGATCACCGTCGGATTGCAGGTACATGTAGCGATGGCCATGGCGTCGGTCGTTACGTTCGGAATGACTGTTCGAGATGAGAGTCGTCCGATTGTATCGTTTACGGTCTGCTTGTGGTGATGCTTCCTCGATGGCAGTTGACAATGTAGCGTTGTTTTCCTCTCTATTTAGGTCGCGAAGAAGCCGCTCCTGTTGGTTGGTCAAGCTTCGTGGCTGCGAGTTGTACATATATGGTGAGCGATTGATCTCCAACATTGTTTGCTTTCCAGTCGCCCTTGAGAAGGCTCGCAGGGCGTGATTGAGGGGGCATTATTTGCCATGTCGAATGCGTCGTCATGAGCCTTTCGAGTGTTGGCAAACACCAATGCGATGGTCCCTGCCCAGAGCAAGCACGGCTGGGGCTTGTAGCAGGCCGTCTTAGTGAATGTGTTTGCTCTCGCTCAGTGCCGCCACGAGGGCTGTTGGAGGTGCCAAAGCTAGTCAAGGTGAAGCTCCGCCCAGTGATTGGCGAGACGAGGGTCCATCGTTGGTTTCAGGCCTGTCTGCAAACAATGGTAGCCGCCGTCTTCTGTCCTGGTTGGATCACCAGCGCACCTCGTTGGACTGACGCACAAGTTTGAGGATTGGCTGAATATTGCAAATCCCAGGAGTTCGCGAATGTTGGTTGTCTCCTGAGGGACGTCTGGCTCTGCGGCTCTCTACCGCCATGCCCCGCCTGCGCGTGCATCGACGACGTTGTCAGCAGTCAGGGAGGTGAAGCTTATGATGCATGTTCGTCAGCCTGCGCAGATACCTCCAGAAAGCCGTCTCTTTCCATCAAACAACCGCAGGCAGCGCATCATCACGGATTCTCGACCCAAGCTCAGTCACAAACGTCCACGCCGCGCGAGTAAGATCGCTCGTGACGTCGCCGAGTTTGACAACCTTGAGCCGGGATTGCGCCAAAACAAATGCGCCGCAAGATATCTGGACCACTCGAACGCTGGGGTGAAACAAGTTCAAGGCCAAGTGGTGGTCGAGATAACGAGCCAGGGCCTCCGTAAAGGGATGTTTTGGGGCATTATCGCCTGTTCGCCAGCCCCATCCGTCGTCCACGTTCCCGCCGGCGAGCCTTCGCCGTTCACGCCGGTCATTTGTCCACGCATCTGATGCAGGCCTCGGGTGCTCGCCATTTTCTTCCCCGAATCGAAGAAAACGGGACAGATCAGACGACGATATTGTGATTTCCAGTGTCTTGAGGCCGGGCTCAGCAGAGTCCGCGTCTTCGGTCAGCTCCCCATCCGAGTCAGACGCATTGGAGCCTCGTCTCATCCCCGCGGGCGCATTGAAAGAGACTGTCATTACAAAGTCCGGGCCTTTGCTGGACAGTCCACTTGTTCGGATCCAGCCCTCCCATACGCTGATGAGCGTCCTGGTGCCCAGCGTGAGCTTGCCCACACGGCAGTCAAAGGTCGTCGATAGCCATTCACCGACGACGCTTTTAAGCGCCTGTGGCATCCGCAGCAGTAGAAGGGGAAGGTGGACGAACTGGCTCTTGTCGATATCGGCGTTGGGCGGCTGTGTGGCCCATGAAGGCCGTCGTGGTGCATCAAGGTCCGCGGAGCTCGAGAAGCCCGGCAGTAACAGTGCGACATATGTCGCGTTTTCATGGCGAATCTCAATCCAGAGGCCTTTCCTTTCCTCTCCCGAGAGTTTATCCCAGACCTCGTCGCCATCACCGTCAGCCGGCGGTTCGCCCAGGATACTCGACGCGCTGAACCAGCGAATAGAAACCGCTCGCAACGGCCCGATCTGGCCCATAGGCGTGTCCGTTGCCTCCAATGTGACCTGGATACCGCGAACTACATCCCCGATCAACGTGTCGCGTAGTCTTTGAGCCAGATGCTCCAGGCGGGGTGTCTTTAGTCCCTGCGGTCCGACATACAGCGTTGACACGCGGTGGGTTGAGAAGGTCGTGTTGAAGAATGGCGGAGCAAATTCATCATCGGCGTCGTCGGTGTGGTGTGATGAGGCATTGGAATCCGTCGGGGCATTTCGAGCTTTGGTTTTGCGCGGTGCCATGGTTCTTGGCTGTGAAAGCTGCGCTGGTAGAGGAGGAGCAAGATTTCGCGATGGCCTCGACGCGTCTTGGTCGTCGCAATTTCAACGAAACGAAACAATTAACCGCCAGCAGCGACTCCTCTCGATAAACGACACGTTTTTGTGAGGAATACTGTCATATGCACGTCAAATTGTTGTGGATGTCATCAGGTCGTCGCGTTCATGGTTTCTCATATGAGATTCGAGGACCGATTAAGAAGCTGACTAAGCCATTTAGAGATCGTGAAGGTGTTGAGCCACCAGGCCATGATCACAAGAGCTTCTTAGTATCTTTGCAAGGATAAAACCGATTATCCCGCGGATTTTACATGTGCACGATTGCTCAAGAGCCAAGTCCAGTTCGATTGGAGCCAAGAATATGACCAGCAACCCGTGAATCATGCATTCCTTGCGCCTCGATCCGTGAGTGGTATAAGTCGTTACGAGTACAAATGGCTTGAGGAGACCTGCAGTCCTGGTATCTCAAAACACCGTGAAAACGCCCAAACAAAAGACATCTTCTCTCTATGCACCGACACTAAATCCAAAAGATCCATCAAACACTTCGAGATTCTTGACATCGTTCCCGCCGCGTAGAGCAAGCAGGATGTCCATCGAGGGGACCTTGTTCGGGGGATAGAAGAGCAGCAGGTTGTCCATGTCCTCTTCGGTGAGATTGCACATCTCCTCCCACTTGTAGGTATCGCTGACCTTGGACATCCTAATATTCTTGTCAGCATGCGTAGGCACACAGTGGCTCCAATGCCTATTCTCGCCACTTACCAACGCATCCGCTTGGGGCCGTCCTCTGGCTTGGGCGCAATCTGGCGGAGCTTTGTCCTCAGCTCGCCGATGGACTCGATTGCATTCCCTGCATTCTTAGGCAGCGACTTCCCGATGAAGCGCCGTATAGCTGCCGCCAGGCGTGGCCCCTTGCCGTTCGTACTGACCATGATCTGCAGGGGCCCATCGCGGTAGATGCTGCCAAAGTAGAAATCGCACTCGGTGGGTACGTCTGCAATGTTTGCTGGAACCTTTCTCTCCTTGCACAGCTTCCAAATAACCGTCGATGCTGCAGGATCGTCGATGGCTACCAACACCATGTCTGCCGCATCCAGATCTGACGCCTCGAAGACTCGGTCGACGTGGGTAATTTGCTTCTCCGAGACTCGGTGCGCAACTTCTTCGTTTAGGCCAGAAGCTGGACAGACGACGGTAACTTTGGCATCGGCGTTGAGGCAGTTTAGGATCCGTCCGGCCGCGACCTGTGAAGCTTGGTTAGCTCCTCCAAAGGTGAGAGCGCGCGCAGCTGGGTTCTGGGCGCATACTTCGCCGCCGCCGACTACGAGGACATTCTTGTCTTTGACTTGCCACGCAAGGATGAGGCTGCCGCCTGGCTGCACCTCTGGAAAAGTCTTGACCATGGCGTGGCGGGTCGGTATATGCGTGAGTGTGATGTGGAAGTTGAGTCCGGTTGTCGGCGAAGCTCATCCGCCACTGTTTAGAGTTGCGGGTGCGATAATGCTTCGATAAGGTAAGCTGGGCTGCCTGCGGATAGAGCGGCACCCATGATTCGCACATGCTTCGGGCGTCAAACTGGGGTATCCCGTTAACGTTGGTGGGGCACCCTGGGGGGGGGGGGGGGG
>JALHBY010000079.1:12812-31592 GCA_024340155.1 Tolypocladium pustulatum
GTTATGCACATCGGCTTCTCGGTGCAGCTCGAGGCGCAGCTCGACCAGCGACGGTCGTCTCGTCCTTTCGAGTTGCTCTAATCCAACCCCCCCCGGCCCTGCCTCTCGCCGCCATGTCCGGTCGGAAGCTCGGCGGCGGCCGCATCCTCGGCAGCGGCAAAGGCCTGGCGCCGCCGACACCTCCCACAGCTCCTCGAGTCAGGGCCAGCAGCCCCTTTGCTCCATCCGAAAGCACCGTGTCTCTCGGCTCGACGTCGCTATCGCCGCCGGCGAGCGCGAGCTTGACGGACCTGGGTCAGGATATTGGCGCAAGCATCAGCGTCGGCGCCCAGGCAAAAGGCAATGCGGCGGATGCGACAGATCTCGTCTGCCCGATCTGCACGGAGGAGATGGTAAGTTGCAGCTGCATGGCTGGTTCGATACTTGGTTTCTGACCGGGATAGGTGACGCTGTTACAACTGAACCGGCACATTGACGACATGCACCAAGAGCTGCCCGTGGCAGAACAAGATGAGGTCAAGACATGGTTTGACAAGCAGGTTCTCAAGGCCAAGCGCTTCCAGCCCCTGTCACTGATCAATCAGAAGCTTCGAGGGCTGGAAGTTTTCGAATCCAACGAATCGAATCCCATTCCTCCCCAAGTCACGGCGCCCGGCAAGATCAACCTCGACGGCCCCATCGACCCGGAAGAGCTCATAACGCGGAACCACTGGCAACGGCCATCGGGGTACGATTCATGTACAGACCCTACCTGCGGCAAAGGCCTGGGCCCAATGAACGGCAACATCAATTGCAGAAAGTGCGGCAGACTGTTTTGCGAGGAGCATACCATGTATCAGATGAAGCTGAGCCGGAGCGCAAACCACGAACCAGTCCGCGGCTACTGGGCGAGAGTCTGTGAGACGTGCTTCAAGTCTCGGGACGGCTACAATGACCATACCGGCGTGTCCATCGATCACATGAGCATGTTTTCCGGGATACGGCGAAAAAGGGTCGAGCGACACAATCTGGAGGTGTCGAGGCTCGAAAAGCGACTGACTAAGCTGACGAGAATCTTGGCGAACCCCCCCGAAAGCATCAGTCCGTCAAATGGGTCTCTGCTGGCACCTGTGTCGTCCTTTATGGGACAAAAGGACACGCGGAAGCTGCTCGAGCAGTCTGTCGTGACGTGGGAGGAAGACGAATCCGTGGTCAACTGCCCGTTTTGCCAGCAAGAGTTTGGGACCTGGACGTTCAGGAGACACCACTGCCGCATATGCGGACGTGTGGTATGCGCGGATCCTCAAACAGGCTGCTCATCAGATGTCAGCTTGAATGTTAGCGGCGGTAGGTATCGCGCTCTGTGAAGGCTTTCAACACTAAACTAACATACTCCAGCGACGAGCCAATCTACCGAGAAGACGCAGACCAACGGAGGATCCAATCAGCTGAGCGTCGATATCAGAATGTGCAGGGAATGCAATCACACCATCTTCTCCAGCCGCGACTTCACATCGTCGTTGCTGCACAAGCCGCCGGACCAGAAAGCATACGAAACTCTTCGCCAATTCGAACGTGGAATTCGCCAGCTATTGCCTTCGTTTCACCGCGTCCTTTTGACCCTGCAAGCCGACAAGCTGACTAACGGTGAAACCGACTTGTCCAAGCCTCCGCCCTCGCACGCGCAGATTCAAGAGGCTGGCAAAATACGGAAGCGACTCATAGACAGCTTTGGCAAGTACGGGACGGCCGCGAAGAGAATGCGTGATCTAAAGTCGGATAACCCGACGCAGCAGAGGTTGCAGCAGGCAGTCTATACGTACGCCAGCGGCTTCCTACACACGAATATGCTGCCGCTCAAAAGCCTGCCACAAATGCTACGGACGAGGTCTACGGGCTCGCCCTCTCCCCGCTTCTTGTCCACGCCCACGCAGTCTACCTCTAGCTTAAGACACACGCAATTAGCGGGGTCCGATGCCGGCTCGCAAGCCCCCAGCGAGGCGAGCACGGTGGTCAGCCTGCTAGAGTCAGAGGAGAAAGATGTCAAGGAGCGGCTTGCGGTGCTGGAAGAGCAAAAGTTCATGGTGGAGGACATGATCAGAACGGCCACTGGTGCGCGGCGCTTCGAGGAGGTGAGCGCCCTGTCGCGGAACGTCCAGGAGCTCGAGGGTGAGATCCAAGAACTGAAGAAGAAGGTTGGGGATGTCGAGACGAGATGGGAGGGCGTGTACCGCGAGAGCGCCCAGGGCTAGACGTACTCAGGTTGGGTTGTGACTGCATTTGGCATTACTTGCATTGCATGGCGTTGGACGGGAATTACAGCACGAGCAGCCTTTGTAGAGTTGGCGACGCCGTCGTCAAGGGGGATGCGCGGCTGTCACGTTTGAAGCTAGCAAGCCGGCATCTAGCACAAACACATGAATCATGACAATAGCACGGCATTGGATAGTGGACCACTGGTATTCAAACACTTGTGATAACTCCGGGCGCAAAAAACGGGATGTATGCACCCCTCGAGACCACCCATGAAACCCCAATGCCAGCGTCTACTCCAGACGAGTTCGAATCAGGACCAGCGAACAAGACGAGCTCCCACAAAATGCATGCCAAACTGACCAAACACCAGCCCTTAATTGAGAGGACAAAAACACGCTATATACATCAAGTATAGCCTGAAGAAATATATCAAAGAGTGCCGCCAGCCAGAACTCACTATGGACGTGCACTCGGACGAAAAGACCAAACAAGGGGTATTTCATGCTCATCGAGAGAACACGGCGGCAAATGGCGCGAAGTTGTTACTAGTGAACAACGCCCTCCACCCCGCCGAGGAACCTCCTTACTCGCCCAATATCGAGCTCGTCTCGCTCGCTTTCCACGGCTTTGAGCAGTCCGTCAACCACAGCATCCACGTCGTCCTCTTGCACTCCTGTACATAGGGCCACGACGCGGCGATACTTGATCTCGACGTCGCGACTCCGACCCTTGAGCGCCTGCACCATCTTGCGGGTGACCTCGCGGCGTCCCTCAATGGCACGGATGCGGGCGCGTAGAACGGCGGCAGAGGGCAGCATTCCTTCGCTCCCGAATCCGCCACCAGCGGCTGAAGACTCCTCAGCAGCCTCGAGCATGGCCGAAAGCTCCGTCTCCCACGATGATGAAGGGTTGGGCTGCGATGATCTGGACTGCTCGTTCATCAGGCGGATTTGTTCGTCCTCGCGAGCGTGGGCGAGATTGGCAACTCTTTGGCGGGCGAGTTGCTGCTTTTTGAGCGTGGTGGTGAGATGCTCTAGTTTGCGGCGGGCCTCGCCAAGTTGGGTCGAAGTGGTCCGAAGCGTGGCGTGGAGAGTATCCAGGGAGGCCTGTTTGGACTTGATCTCCTGCTGAAAGGCGGTTCCCGTTTCATTCAGCAAATGAGTGATTGCTAGGATGTTTGTCAGCATGCAAGAGCTAAATATCTGGCATGGGGGAACTCGACTCACAGGCTATGATTTCATCACTGCTTTCCCGCGTGCGCTGGTTAGATCCAGGAGCACCAGTCTTCTCGGCCGTGGTATCGCCGTTGGTCTTCTCTTCTGAACCCTCGCCTCCGATGCCAAAATCCATTGGTCGCAACCCGACGCGGTTGGCGATGTTGGGATCCGCGCCGACTTCTAGAAGCTGCGATATGATGCTTCGATTTCCAATACGTGCGGCGATATTCAGGGCCGTGTCGCCCGAGCTGTCTTGGGCGTTGACAATCTCACACATGAAGCGCGCAATGCCCATCTTTGGAATCATGGATTGCGAGCTGCTCGGCACGTGGCCGTTGGTCGGCACGTTCTGACTGCTGGGAACGCTGCCCTGTCGAACTACCCATTCGAGCAGGCTTTCCAGGTAGTATCGGCTGGCCGCATTGCGTCCCTTGACGGCACTGGTGACGGCAATGTGATGCAGTACGGTGCGCCCCTTCTGATCACGGGCTTCGATTGTAGCGCCCAGAACTTCCAAAAGATCCGGAAAGGACCCCTGATCCATCGAGTTGGTAACCAGGCAGGCACGCATCAGGGCAGTTTCGCCTGAGGCGTTGACACGGTAGGGAGATGCGCCGGCGGCGATGAGTGCACGAAGAAGCGGCATTCGCGCGAGGGTCGCTGCCCAATGCAGAGCGGTGTGGCTTTGAGGATCGATAGGCATGTCCAACTCGGCAGGCAAAAAGGTTCGGAGCATGTCATGCTTGGATGTATCAGTCGCCGTCGAGTCCATAAAGAGACCCATGAGCATGCTGCGCTTCGTTTCCACGTCGGGTGACATCTCGTATGGCAGCGGTGGGAGGGGTCCGTTGCCGTCGTCGCATGGTATGTGGTCATGGACGGCGCTCTGGTTGTAGATGAACGATTCGTTGGGCTCCGTGGGAGAGCCGGGAATGGTCGTGGCGTACACGTCCATGTTCGAGGGATATCCCCCAAAGCTGTCAGCTGGGGTCATGGTAACCCGCTGTCGCTTTCGGGGAGGCTCGTTGTCAGGCGCCATGTGGCCGCCGTTTTGCTGTGTGGAGTATGCTGAATCAACTTGCTGGCCATAGTCTGAGGCGTAGCTCTGCTGAGAGTTGCCGGGGAAATCGTCGCCGTTCTGCATCGAAGGTTGCCGGCTGAAGCTGGGCGCCCGTGTCGGCCCATTGCGGCTCCGAGGAGCAGGAGAATCGAAGCGAGCCTTGCTAATGGCGGCGACGGCGTGAGAAGCGGTGCTGGAAATGTTCTTAAAAAAAGTTCCCGACAAGCCGTTCGGTCTGCCGTCGACGCTGGAGTTGTACAGGCGCTTCCGCTGAGCGGCCATGGCCTGCTCCTTGGTCGGGGTGTTGAAGTCTCCGCGGCCGGCGATGCCACCGTCCTGGCCCATGTCGTAGGTCAACAAGGGCCGCAGCAGTTCCTCGACGCCGTACTGGCGGCAGACCTCGACTCCGCGCTCGAATTTGATCCAAGTGCCCTGGTACTTTCCGTAGCCGCCCTGCACCTTTTCGTGCTCGCCGGTCTGGATCTCCTTCTCGAGTATCTTGGTGCGCTTGCCCTTGTCGACACCAGCAACTTTGAGGATCTGGGTGGCATTGAGCCACGAGTCCTGACGGCGGCGCATGACGGCGACATTATTGACTTCCATTTCGTAAACATCGACACCAGAGTACGAAGCCTGTGGGCAGACGAGTGTGTTAGCGGTATGGTGCGCTTGTGCTGCGTCAGTTCAGTAGGTCAGGACGCATACCGAGTAGATCTGCGGCCCGTCCGCGGCGCCATTAAAGCCTTGATGGAACGAGGCCGAATGCCTCGGCTGTGATTGCTGGCTCATGGAGAAGGACTGCTGTGAAGACTGCGATGCAGAAGGCATCTTGCAGGCCGGAGGTGCTAAGGCGCGGGAGGAAAGACGGCAGGCGAGACACCCACAGAATGGGCACGGGGAAGCGCTGTGGCAGTGGCGCTGCGCGAGACTCGAGCCCTGGCTTGACGATCAAACCAAGTCGAACCTCATGCGCGTGCGTGATGCAGCGCAATGTGCGGCTGCGCGTTTGTCTCGTCGGCGTCGCGAGCGGTGTTGTCGATGCTGGCGTTTTGGTACAGGCAGGGCTGGTGAAGGGAGGAAATAGCGGAGGAAGTGGGTTGCAGGGGAGTCAAGTAAGCGTCGGCTCGGCGCCTCTGGCAAGCGAGGGGAGGGGTGACGGCAGGCGAGCGAAGCGCAAGTCAATGGACGGCGCCTCCGCTCAGCTGAGGTCGGAAGAAATGCAACCAGCAAGCAGCGGACAGCTTCAAAGCTTTGTCGTGCAATTGGATAGAAGTTGAGCCAGCCACCAAATCTTGTTGCCGCGAGAATCAAACAGCGAGGCAGCGGCCAAAGGAACAGGGAGGACACGCAGCTCTCATGCGAACGGTCAGGGCGCAATGAGAGGGCTAGCGAAGTACAGCAGACATGCACCTGCGGGACATGCGATGCAATGCGGTGATAATTGCGAGGAGGCGCGTGGCGGAATGTCGTAATTCAATTAATCAGGACGTGTCGGTTTCGCGGTCTCTTCGTGTCAGGTCGTGTCGCGCGCGACCGTGCCCCTCTCGGCCGTGCTTCAGTGGTGGGGTCGCGTTTAAGTGCATGCACAAGCCGGGCTGCACCTCATTCCAGCAAGAGCAACAATGGTCAGCTTTGCAGTAATACGTCCCGTGTAAGTCGTGGAAAAAGCAATCGTTCTTCTCGTGCGCATAGATTTGCATCTTGCTGGTGCCGTAGGGGTCCGTCATCCTTGTCCCAAGCTCCCGTTGCCGAGGTTTGGCCGGTCAACTTTCAGACAGCTCTTTACAGTACCAGTAGTCTGGAGTCCTGTTCAGCTCCCATCATCCAAATCAATTGCGACGCCTTTTAGCCGAACCCATCTCCCATCGGCATATCAAGGGGTCAACTCGAGCATGAGGGAATCTTGAGCCTGTCAGAAACCCGGCTCCCTTTCCCTCAACCGCCGCGATGCCTGCGCCGGCGCATCCTCTGCCGGCTTCTCTTCCATGTCTCCATCTCTACCGCCATCTCCTGCGCGAGTCCTCTTACCTGCCTCCCGCGTTCCGAGCCACCATTTCCCACACCATCCGCGACCGATTCCATCGAAATCGCAAGCATGACACTCGTGCCAAGGCTCATCTCTCCAGAGCGCGGTCCGCCCTGAGGAGTCTCCGAGCTGCCAACAGCGGAGACAAGAACGCCATGGAAGCGCTCATCTCCAAAGCTTTTGCGAGAACCGGCAGCCGGAGGCGAGAGATCCTGGCTCAATTCGTCAAGCCGCAAGGGCCCAACGACTCGCAAGCCTTGGAGGCGCTCTTGGACAAGGCTGCATCGGGCAGGCAGACTTCCGCCACGCCCAAAGACGCCAACGACGCCGCGGCTTCCGATACGGCGCAAGTCTCCAAGAAGGTCAAAAACGCTTTTTTCCAGAAGTGGGACCAGCCCAAACTGCTGCAGATTCTCAAATCCCAAAAACAACAACAAAAGGACACCAAAGGCACAACCAGCTGGCCCGGCACCGCCATCAAGAGTATAGACCAGGACCAGTTTGTTCCGTCGCTGAACATTTGGGGCAACCCGCCGGTCGAGAGCCTCGTCCGAGCAAAGCGAGCCCACTGGTGGAGACGGAATGCCGACAAGATCATGCCGCCTCTGGGCAAGGGCGAATGGGACCTGTTAGGTCGCCTCGGTGGTGGTGCCCAGGAAGAAGAGGAGTGGGCCATACCCAAAAGACGACAATCTGCAAAGTCTTTGGTCACGCACGGAGATAGCTCGCTGCTTACCTTGGATTGGGAGGCTTACGCTACAAACCCAACATCTGTGGCCACCAAGGAACTATCTCGCTCTCGACAGCGACGCTCAGGACGCAAGGATACAGGACCGTACGGAGGTGGACAACGCAGCCAGGACCTGTCGCCGAGGTGGTTCCGAAGGGCCTACACCAGGACGTGGCAGCTGACGCCGAGCATGAGCCAGGACCCAAACACCCTGCGCTACTCCTTCGCCTGGGGCACAGCCCAATCGAAACTGCCGGTGGCAACAGAGGCACAGCTGGAGATTTTCGAGGGCGTGGACAAACGAGGCCACAAGCAGGACAAGAGTCCGGCGTCTTGAGGCCTCTTGGGTTCATTGACTGCGTCGATGCCACCTTTAGAGGCCTTGTGCAACATCTATGGGCGCCTAATCCAGGAGATGCGCCAGCTTCTCCGTGCCCGGGCCCTGAACGCGCATTCCCACCCCAACTCGTCCAATGCCTTGGCTCCAATGCGCGCTCCGCACAACGTCACACGGCATCTCGCGGTTTGGCGATGCCATGGGCATGCGAAGCGTCGAAGCCGTGCTGGCTTTTGGCAACCCAGGATTCGAGCAGAGGGCTCAGTGTGGACACGTCCTCTGAACACGCAGAGGGTTTGGCGACGGCGACCAGGGTGCCCTCACGCAGGCTCCAGCCACTCACCGCGCCCGGTATGAATAACCCGCAGGCGGCAGAGCCGGCTGCTCGGTTTGCTACTTTTCACCTCTGGTTACGCAGGACTGCCTAGTACATCGACCATTCAATAAGACTTTTTACTTTCTCTACAACCATTCGGCAGTCGTTCTAGATCATCTACTAGCTACAAATGAGCGTCTGGCTCACCCGGGACGTACCCGGCGCGTCCCTTGTCTCTCAAGTTCTCGATACTCAACGCGAGAGTTGTGTATGTACAATCTGTCATATGCGCCCTCTTCGACCATGTCGACCTCACCCTTTGAATACGGCTATATTGAAGGCGCGGAAAGACTGGCAGACTATCGGCTGGGGGGTTTATCATCCGGTTCGGAACGATGACCATCTTCACAAGCGATACCTATAGTACACAAGCTTGGCCATGGCACATTTTCGACGGCCTGGCTTTCTCTCGACAAACACACGTTGAAATATGTCTCCGTCAAAATTGGCACCGCAGACGCGGACAGGCGGGAGGTAGACATTCGTCTCAGCTTACAACAGGAGTCGCTGCTTGCAGTCATGGCGCAGACAAGGTATCTATGATTCCTTTGGCTGTTGATCGCTTCAGCACGTCTTGAGCTGTTACGCTGGATGCTCTCCTGGAGGCCCAGAGGTCGGCCAAAGGCAGAGGAGGTGCTGGGCACAGCTTGGATGAAAAAGTGGCCTTTGCCAGCGTACGAACAGGGTCGGAAGGCTCAGGACCTGGCTTTGTGAGCTCTGTTCCGAGAGGTAAACTAAGGTCTCTCGTGACGTTGAGGCAGAAGCCTGCGGGAGAGTTGATGTTGGCTGGACTTTTGCGGGAGTGTCATTGCCTTGTTCCGGCTTCGTTCATCTAGGTGTGGCAGCGAGACTGGAACACTCGACGGCAGAACCCTCCTTCGAAGCGTTTTCCACTGCAGAAATATGACAGTTCAACCATACAGTCTCTAAATTATGCCTCGTTTTGTACCAGAGCGTCTAATCCAGGAGATGAGCCAGCTTCTCCAAGCCCGGGCCTTCAACGCGCATTCCCACCCACTCGTCCAATGCCTTGGCTCCAATGCTCTCATAGAACTTGATGCTCGGCTCGTTCCACTTGAGCACGGCCCAGTCGAGGCGGCCACCCTTCATGGCGACGACCTGCTTGGCCAACTCGACGAGCAGGCGCTTGCCATAGCCCTTGCCTCGCGCCGAAGGCTGGACGAAGAGGTCTTCCAGGTAAACGCCCGCTCTGGCTCTCCAGGTGCTGTAGTTGTAAAAGTACAGCGCCATGCCGACGGGCTTTCCATCTGGCGAGAAGAGGAGCAGGCAACGCGCAGGGCGGGTCGGTGATATCGGCTCCGTGTTGGGGACGGTCGCCGAGTTGGCGGCGTCGGCGGACGGCGCAAAGGCAATGGTGTTTTGTATCGTTTCTACGGTCGCTTCGACGGCGTGGGGCTCTTTCTCGTAATCGGCCAGGGCTTGGATGAGCTCCAGGATCGCTGGCGCGTCTACGTCTGGGTCAGTAACGTGGGCGCCCCGACGTCGGACGTGGCTGGAGCATTCGTACCTTCGCGGCGGGCGTGCCGGACAGTCGCTTCGGAGACGGTCATTGTGTCAGAGTGATGGAAGCCTCTGGGACGCTTTGGATATGGGTCGTTTATCGAAACGAGGAATTGGCGCAATTGGATGGGGCATGGAGCGGTTTTAAAGATGCAGGTTGTCACTGTTGACGACCACCGAGTTGTTACGAGTTCGACGCTGAATCGTGGGGCAGCCCCGGATAAAGGGCGTACAGAGGGTCCTGGCGGGGCGGATAGAGGGGCATCCCTGGAGGCGGCAGGGTGTATGCAAGGGTGGTCGCAACTCGTCGCCTTACCCTGCTTCAAGATCTGTCATAACTCGTAGTCATCTATCTTCAAGCTCCCCAAGTAACAGGCACTGGTTATGTTCAGATGCGCCTCGCTAAAGACTCGTCTCTCAGTCAGTCTGCAAAACCTGTATTCATCTTGAAATATAGTGATCGCCTGCCAGCCGCAGTGTCAAGATTCACGGGCTCAGGTGCTCGTCGACCGTTTAGACTGTCGAAGTCTCAGCAGCACGGGAGCCTACGCAAACCCGCACATGCTTCGTTCGTAGGTGGATCCCATCGCCGAAAGGGCCTCTTGCAGCCCATCTCTCTACGGCCCACATTTTCCGTGTACCAAGGACTTATGTAGGGGTACTCTACGCTCCAGAATCCACGGCTCTGATCCTCTCCTGGCGCAGGTGTGCGGCGCAGTTTCGTGGATCCTGGCCCAGATATGCAGGTACAGCCGCGCTGATGGGATGGATCGCCGCTATCGAGATTGGTCTGGGCATGTCATTGGTAGCCTCACCGTGGTGTCGATCAATATTTACTTCGTGATATACCGTCGCGCCAACACGAGAGAGAGCATCACTTCTTCAATGTCACTCGGTCATGCCTCACATAGGCTTCGCATCCAAAACCAGAGGCTTGTATCATCGTACTTGGAATGTGGAGTCTGCTGCATCTTGGCCAGCTGTATCCTCCTTTATGCTCGCTTAGCCGTGTTGGCCGACCGTCCCGGTGTCGTCCTCTCTGTGCATCCTCCGTGCCTCCCCATGTATATATACAAAGCAAAAACACTTGCACTTGAGCACCGAGTCTGATACTCTCCAACGCCGTTGTCATCGCAGACGCCGTCATGCCTTCCGGCAAACAAAAAACGTGAAGAAAACTGAATGAAATGGAACCGCAATGTAAAAGGTGTATGCTCGAGATGACTGCGCCAATGCGTGGCTACGCCCACTCGGTGCTCATCCAAGTCAGCCGTCGAAGCCAAAATGCAGCCAGTCCGTGCATCGATTGCAACCGAGCTAAATTCCTCATCCCTCCTCGATTTAGTGCTCGTACCCTGCTCCACGCTGCCAAGGGCTATTGAAGGGGTCAGCTTTAGTCAAAACGCTCTTTTCGGGGCATCATACCTAGCGTTGTTTTGTTGGCGGTATCCTGCTGGGCTTGAGTTGTTGTGCGACCGCTGCTGGGAGAGAGCGGACCCCTGGGGGCCGTACGGACTCGGTGACGCCGATCGGAAGGGGCTCGGGGCCCGCTGCTGGCCGGCTGGGAAGAGGGGCATCGATGGGTTGACTGGGGACCTAGGTGCGCCCTGGTGGAAAGAGTGCTGCGAGGCCGCCGCAGAATGGTTGGCGTCCGTGCGTCGGCGCATGTCCTCGGATGTCAGCGACTCGTTATCATCGTCAAGGTCCAGATGCGACTTGTAGCCGGCCTTGTCGCCGCGGGCAGTGGCGGCCAGGGCGTCGAGCTCGGTGGTAGTGTTGAGCTGGGTCTGCGACTTCATGAAAGAGGCGCGGTCGTCGGCCATGAACTGGTAGCGGGCATCGGGGTTCTTGCGGAAGAAGGTGACGGTGGTGGACACGATGACCATGATGAGCAGGATAAGGGCGAAGGCGGCATTGAGGACGAAGAGGACGACGCCGACGACGCCGACTACAATGGTTGGAGCGCCAAAGACGTTGGAGAAGATGAGGAGGAAAATGCCGTTGAGGAAGTTGATGACGCAAATGGCAATATTGAATGAGTTGGTGCTCTTGTCCATCCAGGGGCGCAGGACCGAGGCGCCGATGAGGGCGGCCGCTTCGACAATGACGAAGCCAATAGCCTGGGCGACGCCGTTCTTCTGGGCAAAAGCAACCAGCATAGCCTTAACGAGGGTGTAGGCGAGCAGGGGGACGACGAAATAGTAGGCCGAGGCGCGGAACTGGATGTAGAGGAAGCCCCACTTGTTAAGAGTCTGGGGGTCCGAAAAAAGGATGTAGGCCGGGTTGCGGTGCATGGCGACAGAGCGGCGGGCGATGCGGATGACCTTGCTAGCGCCCCAGGCGAGGGTGAGGACCAGGCCGAAGAAGAAGAAGACGGCGAGGACGACCTCGGCGGGGGAGTCGACCTGGGTAAACTCCCAAAGGCAGAAGATAGCCATCTGGGGGAAGCCGATAAGGGCGACGCGGAAGAGGATGCCCTTCAATACAGTGAGCCAGCCGTTGCGGAACTCGAGGAACCTCTCCGAGTCCATCCACTTTTGCCTGGCAAAAAGCTCGCAAATGCCCTTGAAGGCGGCGACGGAGAGGATAGTAGCAACGACGAAGACGCAGAAAAAGGTAAGGCCCGTCATGAAAAGGTTAGTGGTCTCGATCTTGGAGCGAAAGGCAACACGCTGGATGCCAAAGACAATATATGAACCGGAGCCGGTCGTGACGTTGGCTCGCTTCATCAGGCCTCGAGCGGCGTGGACGGCCGACTTGGGCATCATGGCCAGGCCGCGGTTGAAGAGACTCATGCCTGTGGTGCTGGCGACGTCAAGCGAGCGCTTGGCGACCTGGACGGAGACGGAGGTAAGGGAGTCAAGGAGAACCGAAGGAGTACCGCCGGTGGCGCGCTGATACCAGGTAAAGATGTCCTGCATGAAGCCCACACGGATAATGCCCATAGACCACTGAAAGTCCTGGGTCCACGACTGCACAATGGGTGGCAGGTGCACGCCAGTAAGGCCGAGGATGGCCTGGGCCTGGAAGTAGCCAAAGAGCGAAAGCGAGTTAGCAGCAACGTGAGCGGCCGTGTTGGAGTGTCCGAGCCCGTTGACGACGGCCGACGAGACGAGGGCGAGACCAGCGATGATGGCCGTGGCCCACTTGACGCCAACCAGGTCGACGGTCTTGCCATTGGAGATGTCGGCCTCGACGCAGGCCACGCTCTCGCCAGTTGCGGTCAAGTTAACAAAGACGCGCACGGTGGCGTCGAGGTCAGGAATGTTGTAGGCAATGCCGGGAATCTGGCTGGCGGCGTCCTTGCCGACAGGCAGGTTGAAGCCAAAGGGAATCTTGCCGGCGACCATGGGGCACAGGCCCGGGAGGTTCATGTCGCAGGGATTGAGAGTACGGCGAAGGAACTGGTAGCCATAGGCGGAGATGGCGACGTCGAAGATGACCTTGCCCTGTACCGACGACGTCGCGACCATCTCGATGCTGGCCGAGTTGTTGGCGGGCGTGTATACGACGTTGAAGAGAGAGGCCGAGAAGCTCGAGTCCTGCTGGCAGGTGTTGAGCGAATTGGACATGAGCAGCTGCTCGGCCGACGCTGGCGCTGTTAGGGCCACCATGGAGGCGAGTAGCGCCAACGGCGCCTTGAAGAACGACCGCATCGTGATTCGGGCGGCGTGAGCCCGAGTCGCTTCGAATCTGCGGCGGGTTATTCGGCTCGTGCGGAGCGTCGTCCTGCGAAACGCTTCACTTTAATCGACGTAATCGGGGCGTTCGCGGGAGCGTTCGCGGGCGTCGGGCGTCGGGCGATGTGTGCGACTCCCCCAAAGCGCTGTGCAATTCAACGATGGATGCAATCTGGAGATGCGGGAGTGAGAGTTCGCTGGTCGAGAGGGTTTTTGTTACGCTGGCAATTTGAGTTTCGGGCGCGGCGAGCGGCTGAGCTTATGACGGATTGACCGATTCGATTGAGCCTGTTGGTAGTGCAAGCGAGGGAAATCTACCGGAGAGAAGAGCTGCAACAGAGGCAAAATAGAAGTGTCTTGTAAAAAGAGAAACCCGGGGAAAGGAAAAGGGGCGAGGAATGGGGTTAGCGAGCGATGAGAGATGCTGGTGTCTGTCTGTCGGCGAGGCCCTCGAAGCGATGGCGTTGCGAGGCGACGGGGTGCGAAGATGGAGGAGGGAGGCGTCGACGTCGCAGTAGCAGTGACGGCGAGGAGGACGAGAGGACCTGGAGGGAGGAGGAGACTGAGCTGAGTGCACTGGAGCGAGCGGCCGGCCCGGTTTGGCTGGCAGGGTGGACGGATGCAGCACCAAAGGAGAACGCCCAGCGAAGCTGAGTGGTGGTGAGTGGGCTGGATGAGCGGGCCAAGGGTGGCCTCCTGGTTTATTAGCGCCCAGTAGATCTGGCTGGAAGGGGGCCTCGGACAGCTGGTAGCGCATCGGGTGCGAGACGGACGTGTGGGCCCTCGCGGGCTGTGCACGACTTGCGGCCGCGCGCATCCCCTGCGGGCGCCCAAGTACCACGCACAGCACCTGGTCCTGGCGGGATGGGCGTCTCGTATCCGCCCTAACAGCAGTACACGAGACCGCCCCCCCTGGTCCGTGTTTACACAGTTCTTTCACGGCGCCAAAGTAGTTGAAAAGCGCATTACGGGTGTGAATACGATGCGTCAGCCGCTCGCCGGTTCTCCAGTTGAGCTGTGGGTGCGGGGGGAGCGGCCACGAGTGCTCGTGTGCTTGGGGCTGTTCAAGATATTTCCGTCTCGTGGTCTTGGCGCTGCTACGAGAGTTTGCAGCAATGCTGGTGGAGGCGCCAGCAATGCCCACGGCAATGACCAGCCGCGCGCATCAACGTGTCAAGTTACCCAGCCCGCCGCCCGGGCACTCGCAGTCAATTACGGACTCCTCGTAGTCTTTGGAAAAACTCTGTGCCAACTTCCGGCACGCAAACATACGGAGGACGGAGTAAGAGTCCGTATCCAGCATACGAATACACGTCCAAAGATCCAAGTTGCGCCCGGAAATTGCAGTGCACCGCCCCGTGCCGCCGCTTCAGGCCGGCCGCTGTGCCAAGTGCACTTCCGCGCCGTGGCGCCGTCGACTCGTCATCAGGTTGCTGGGCCCGGTCCAGCGCTGGAATGCATGGGCCGGCCGGCGACCGCTTGTTGTTTTGGAGCAAAGACAAGCCGCAGTGGCATGTACGAGTAAGCTCTCATACCTACTTGGTCTTGACAAATATCCTTTCGGAGCGGCCTTCCTACTCCCTAGTTCGTGCTGAGCTGATGGCCTCAGTGCCCGCTCCTAAAGAATCAGGCTATTGAGCTGTCCGGCATAAAGCAATTTCGCGACCCCCAGCCCAAGCCTCACTGTCCCAGCCTCTCCCAAGCCTCTTGGCCGTACAGAATGGGCTTCAAACCTGGCGTCCGCCCTCGTGTGCACCGCGGCCACCTAATGAGCAGACTTGGCAGACAATAATACCGTACACAACGACTGCGCCTGCGACGCGCGCCGCCATCTCAGACGTGTCTCGTAACCATAACCAGGGGCCAGCACAACGCCTCCGTCTCGCCTTGTGCCACCCGGTTTCCAGATCAAACCGGCGCCCCGTTTGCATCGGATCTGGCTCCGCTGCCTCCACTTGGATCATGATCTCGTGCATGATCCATTGGGGAACCTGGGAGCGTGGAAGCCGTTGCACCGCGTAGACAGTAAACACTTCAAGTGTTGCAATTTGCTAAAGCGATCATCTATGGATTCTTCAATGACTATTGTTTCGTACGAGTTCATTCATGCTCTTGTTTTGCACAAGTACGGACGTATTTGTTTCCATCCCATTCCCTGTTCAATCGCCATCTAGATGCTCCCGGAATTCTCCATTCCAGTTACCTTGGCATCGCTCAAAAACACAAACCAGCCGGCAAACGTCACACGGCGCATCCGATTACAGAACATCCCACTGCATGTTCCACGGCTGGTTTTGCTGCTCATAGTTGAAGCCGTGCTTGTAGTTGCTCGTCAGCTCCTCCTGGTCCACGCCGCAGTGCATCTGCCCGTCCCGTCCACGGAACCACCCCAGCCCGTACGTCTTGCCGTCGTCGAGCTTGCACGCCATCTCCGCGCTGCTGTACTTGGCCGTCCCCACAAAGTCGTACAGCATCTTGCTTTGATGAATAAAGGCCAGCACCGACGCGATCGTGTTGGGCTGCCGCGGCAGGAACGGGTGCCGCCGCCCGAAGAAGACGACGCACGCCGTCACGCTCATGTACAGCAGGATGAACAGCGACGCCCCGAGCGACACGTAAAAGGACGCGACCGTTTCCTGCCCCGAGTCAATGAGCCGATCCTTGTCGCGCTCATGGTCACTGAGCCTGCCCTCGCGCAAAAAGACCTGCCCGTCGACCGTCGCAAGGCCCGAAACCAGGATCGTCAAGAACTCGGCCATGACGCTCCCAAAGCCGACGGCGAACACGAGGAGGTGGCCGTTGAAAAGCGCCCGCAGCGGGAGGTACCCGAAAGGCAGCGCCGTATAGTCCAGCATCAACGTTCTTGCCGGTGCGTGTCGCCTTGACAAGAGGTAAAAAGGCTCCATCATGCGCACCGCCGTCTCCGTCGCGTTCCATGACAGCTTCAAGCAGACGGCCATCGCCGTTATGACCCACGGAGCCTTGTCCGTGACAATGTCGGCCGGTGTGAATAGGAACGTTGGGATGAAGGCCGTAAACGCCAGCAGCCCGAGGATGAACGGAACCCACCCCTCCGGCCGCAGCATCAAGGGATGGGGGTTCTCGGAGAGGTGCGTCTCTTCATACCTGTCCCTCTCCTGCGTGGAGACGGGGTTTTCATCGTCTGGCGCCAACGACGAGTTGCGCAGCATGTATCGATTATGTTTCAGTTTTAGGTGAATGTCCTTGTGTTTTGCAGTGTCCATGTCCTTGAAATCCATCAAGATGTGGCTCACGACGGCCATCGAGGCCAGGCCGGCGACGCCTCGAACATCCGTCAGCAGCCCTGAGCGCCTCGACTGCAGGAGACAAAACAAGACGCAGCAAAGGACCGCGCATATGATCAGCGTTGCCGTCAGTAGCCGCGACCATGTCGCCGAAAACTTCAGAAACTTTTCCGCGTTGGGGTTGTCCATGCGCGCCTGGCGACCTGGGCTTAGCACCACCGACGCAGCTGCAAACGTTGGCACCAGTGAGACGGCAAGCGTCGTCGCGACCGACGACACGGCCACGGCGTAGTGGCCTGACCTGAGCGCGCGAAACGGGCGGAAGAAATTAAAGCTCGTGACGTAGTCGACGTTGATGGACTCGGCCGCCAGCGCGCCACCCTTCTTGGACAGCTGGTAGAAAGCTTCCAGGCGGCGGACTTCGAAATCGACAAACTGCCACAGCACGCCGTAGACGACGGCCGACAACGTCGGCGCAAACTTGACGACGAAGTACAAGCCCGGGTCCACGTCCTCGGGGGACGTGAACTTTAGTATCGCATCCTTGCTGTACCGCTGGAAAAGAACCTCCTGCATGGCGGCCAGGGCGATGGAGACCACAGCCAGCATGGTAAGGTAGGGCCATCGCATCGAAAAAGGCTTCCAGTTGGGCTGCGGATAAAAGACTTGAGCGGTCTGCTCCTTGATGGGGAACGTCGGTCGCCGCGAAGCCGAGTCGTACAGCATATTCGATCCCTCCATGTTGCTGATGTCGGCGCCGGTGACGGTATCATCCGAAACCACTTCGACGACTTCGCCTCGTCGATTCGCCTCGTCCTGTCCAACCTCACGTATCGCCTCCTGGGCTGATGACCGGCGCCTGGTCCTCGTGAATGTCCTCGCCAGGCTCCGCTGGGCCGTTATGGGTGACGAAAGCAGGTCGGCGTCCCTGACTCGAACCCGCGAGATTGAATCTCGCCCGAACCCCTGACCCAGACCGCCAGTCAGCTTTCCCTTTGCCTCTTGTTCCTGCAAGCTCTTGATAAACTCTACATCGTGCGAGTTCATCGGCCCCAGCGCCGACGTGACGTCAAATGCTATCACCACGTGTTCTTCCTCGGGGATTGCCTTGTATCTCGCCTCGGCTCCCATCGGTGCCGCTGAGCGTAGAAGCGACAGATCGTACTCTTCCTCGTGTCTTCTGGCAGGTATCGCTGAATGTCCTTGCGCAGAAGTATAGCTCGACTTGCGACTGCCTTTTGGCAACGTTCGGGCGGGCGTCTGTCCCGCAAACCCAGACACCGGCGCGTATCCCGAAGCACCTGAGTACGAGAATGAGCCGGGCCACCCAGGCGGGCCTGACTTATAAGAATGGCCGCCGCCGTGACCACGCTCTGAGGTCGCAGAATGGCCACGATGGGACTCTATCGAGACGATTGAGGGGCGGCCGCGCAGCTGCTGTATATCTGAGGTGGGTGCATCGAGAGGCGTGTACTCGGCGTCGCTGAGGGCAGACACGTTGGAGGTGATATGACGGAGCGGACGATCAATCGCATCGGGGCGCAAAGGCTCTCCGCGCGAATCACTATTGTGCTCCATGGTCCAGGTGACAGACCATGGCGAAGCCTGAGCGTCGCAAGCGCCTGCTGCAAGCGCCGGGTGAGGTCGAGAGTGGTGAGCGGCACGCGAGAATCTGCGCCGTTATGGGACTCGAACCGGTACGCTTTGAACGAGAGCAACGTCACGAAGAAAATGCAGCAAAGAGAGCACGAGGCGGTAAAAGCGATGGAAGAAAGCGCAAAGACGACCCGCGCAGAGGAGAGCGAGCTGGGGTAGGCGTCCATGGCATCCGTCCTGGGCTATAAGCGGGAGGTGGAGTCGCAAGGTGGGATCGGTCGTAGGGCTGGCAGGGGCCGTCCCGGCGAACGGCAGCGCATCCAATCCCGCGCTCGGCTGCTCGTCCAGGTCTCAGCGGCAGTGGTCCAGCCGGCGGTTCAGCCGCGCTGACTGGAGCAAGAGGCCGCCAGTGGCGGGCGTGATTGGGCTGCGTGCGTTCTCGTACACGATTCTGAGACTGGCCTCCACGGCGCTGGACGCGTCGCCCGGCGGGCGTCGAATGGCGACGCAGCCTGTGGCCTCGATGAAGGTAATGCGTTTGTCGAGGGCGTGTGGCGTTGAGCAAAGTTGGGTTAGCATCGTCGCCGCTCTTGCTCAGGCGAGCCTCAGTCCCAGCGCCGTCTGGACTCAGTCACATGTCTGTCTCCCCCCCCCCCCCCAACTTCGAGATATGCACAAGTACGCCTGAGCAACCTAACGAAACGGTGGAAACCGCTTTTTGGTCACAAAGTTCAGT
>JALHBY010000079.1:31729-135926 GCA_024340155.1 Tolypocladium pustulatum
TGCATTCTTCCTGTATGCGCAGGATAGCACCATGCGAATGAAAGTGTATTAGGGATCAACAGAAAGTGAAGTGTCTGAAAACTTCATAGCCCCCCTGCTGCATCACTATGGCAGATGCCTAAAGCCAAAATTGGTTATTATCATGAACAATGCCTCTTGGCACCACAAATTGAAGACTCTGCAGAAGTGCGAGATGCCACCAATTTAGCTATCGTAGGTGTTCACGGCTGCATCAAGAGACCGGTCCAAAGCATCTTTATTCTCGGTCGCGTCCTGAGCACAAGTAGGGACGGCGTCGATGATACCAAAAGCGAGAGTATCCACCGCGCCCTCGAGCGTACGAAGCACTGCAGAAATCGGCTGGGTGAATGGTGTCAAGCTCAGCAAGCCATGCTTGCCGATAACGGTGTTCAGGAGAGCCTGATGAACTTGCACGAACTAAAACTCATCAGCGGTAAGAAGTTTGCTTTTGCGAGTAAGACTCACCTCGCGGAAAGAATCGCAAATAGCCTCCTGGTTCGCTTCGTCGTACGGAGGCCTGGCCTGGCGCTTCTTCTTATCACCTGAAAGCTTGCCAGGACCTGGAACAATGTTGACAATGTCATCTCCACTCTTCCACAGGTCTTCTGCGTCGACGTCCCCTTGACGGACACCGAGAGCACGCTTTGTCTGGTGGCCCATGGCAGCGATGTCGTCAGTGGCGATAGCGATGATTTGACGGAAGTTATTAATCAATTGCTATCAAGAAATTCAGCCTTATGCAGACGTGGGATTAAAAGGCTATTGTAAAGTTACGAACCGGACAGGTACTGAAAACGTTAGTGATACTAATGCTCATCGCAATGTTATTCGTGTCCGAAGATAGGTGGGTAATTGCATCGATGTTAGACACAACCGTCTGCGAGCTGACTTGGGCACAACCCAAGTCGGCCAGAGCTAGCACTGGAAGGAGCTGATGGACTCTCATGTTTTCTAAGGAACAAAGTGAAGTAAAGGTACGTGAGAAGGGAAATTTGAGATCTGTACAATCTGTTCGATCTTCGGGGAGATTTGGCGGCTTTTATAGACAGCTGAGAGCGCTAATGGAGCATTGGTGTTTGCCTGCAAACCAAGTACCGTATGATCTCGGAAGATCCGTCGTCGCCCTACTGAACTATTTTGAGACAAACCTGTGGCCAGATCCCGCCCCTGGGCTAGTACGTTACACGGTAACCAATTACAACGTATCATTGATGCAACGGATCAGGTACGAAGTAGTTCCACGAGAACAATCACCTCGGGTGCAAACCGGCTAAGCTTCTACCCTACTTGCAAAGGCGACCTCGGTGAGAATAGCCATACGTCGATTGGCGAGTCACTTGCTGAAAGTAAAAATTCGCGGGGGGCTGTCTTAGACAATCCACTCGCTCCGAAGTTGCGGACGGCGATCGCTTACTCATATAGCTTTGAGGACATGAGCCCCCGGAGACAAGGCGTCCTAGACAGCGCATTTCGGGCATGTCAAGCGGCCCATTTTAGGTAGTTGATGGCTTTGGAATATTAGTCTATTGATTCAGTACAATGCTAGTATGGGCGGGCATGTGCGACCCACCGCAACTCAGACGGAGAGGCAGAGTTATTCGTGCACAAGCTCGTGCGCAAGACGACAACCACTGTTCAAGCGGTCCATTTACAAGGCCAAAGTAGACGTTCCGTCTCCCCGTAGAACGCAAACGGCGTACAAGAGGGTCAACTACCACTGTTTGTTTTCGCTATATTCGTCACGGCATCATTCGTTGTCTAGGGCGGTGCTTCGCTGGACTTTCTTTCTCCGGTCGAGATGGCGAAGAGTAAGGGGTCCACTCACATCATGTCCATTTTAGAGCCCTTTCAAGCTCAGTTGTTGCTTTCTTTTCATTTCAAAATATACAAGGTCGGCGAACGATAAAGATATATGATCCAAAAGAACTATGGATGCGTAAGTTGTATATACTGGCTGTATACTCTGTACAGCTTGTGCATAAGTATAAACATGACCCCTCAACTCCGTAGATATGAACTGACCATGCAGACTCCATGAACCGTCTATGCCAACCACTGCAAGAAACTCAAACAAAGTACAGATTCCGGTTTAGAGCACCGAACAGATCGCCAGCGCAGACATCAGCATCACCATGCACACGCCTCGCTCCACTGCCGGCGCCAAAGACACCTTTCCGCAGCACGGCCGATCGTACGTGACGTTGTTGACCCTCGCCGCCGCCTCGAAGACGGAGCCGGGCGGCGACCCGTAGTTGTAGTAGTCGACGTTGAGGAAGTTGGGCGCTCGCCCCCAGTCGGAGCGGCAGTTGTTTGCCGCAGCGCCGAGGCTGCCGGTGCCGTTGGCCGCGTTCGTCTCGTTGAGCAGCGCGACAGCTGGCACGAGAATGCTGGCGCCAAAGACGTTGAACTCGACATTGAGGTTGTGGTTCATCATGTACAGCCGGTCGCGGGCCGCCTCGGGGCTCAGATCAGGCGGACGTTGCACGGTGCAGGGAAAGCCACGGTCCTGCGGGTCGAACGGCGTCTCCCACATCTGCGAAAACTCGTCGAGCAGCCAAGGATACTTCTTCTGGTCTGCAACGTAGTCGAGGAACATGACGACGCGCTTGCCGCGGATAATCATTTCCTCGAGTGTTGGCCAGTCCTCGAGGGCCATGGGCAGGTAGGGCGCCTCGTACGCGTATTTAAGAATGCCGGTCTGCTCAATAAAGGGGGCGTAGAGCTCCGGCTTGGAGTAGTTGCCGTTACCAAGCAAGATGGTTACGACGTCGAAGGGATGCTTGTCCACCCACTCCCGCACCGTCGTCAGCCATTCGGTGATGGGCCCGGCATCCAGAAGGTCGCATGAGGTGTGGCAGAAGTGCGGGACGGACCCGTTGGTCGGCCATTGGATCTGGGCCTGGAGGAGGCGGATCCCGTCGTCAAGCTGCGTCTTGACTTGCAGCTGCTGGTTGGAGCCCGAGTTGCCCGGCCTCACAAAGGGCGAGTTGTGCGCGGCCACGTTGGTGATGTTGCTGTATTTCCTCGTGCAAAACTCCAAGTAGTTGTTGCAGGGCTGCGTGTTCTTGGGCGGCTCCGAAGTCGTCGTCTGGGTAAAGTTGGCACCGGTGGTGAGAGTACCAGAGGATGTGGTTGTGGCCGAGGCCGTGGTCGAGCTGTTGGCTCCAGTGAGGGTGATTTTGGATAGATATGTCACGTAAGGACCCGTCGGGGCCCCGGTCTGCTGTGTGATTTTATCTGAGCGAGTGCCCGCAACAAAGGTTAGATCCGACGTGGCGGAGAAGGAAATGGACTGAGCCAGCACCACGGGGAGGAGCAGCCCGAGGCTGGTCAAGGAGCTGGCGAGCTTCATGACAGAGGTGACGAGTTGGGCTCGCACCCGGGATGAGCTCGAGTTCAAATTCCCGGACTGCCTCTGTTTATCTTGCAGTTCTAGCAGTGCGCTGATGCAGTGTCATGGATCGATGTAACTGATAATCGACAAAGCGGCTGCAACAAGAGAACGGCGTCCAAGCTCCGGATCGCAGCGTAGAAAATTTCGACTGGGAAGCAGCACATAGGTCCGTCGTGCCCCAAAAGAAGTTGAGAATGCGTCGTTGGAAGACGAATGAGAACCAGAGTGTCGGTTGCGCAAAGGTCGACGCCCAGGAACGGGTAGCTCGGGGGCCGATTATCGATCGGTGCTGCAAAAGTGGCTAACGCCTTGGAGGTCCACCCGCCGCCCTGGAAATCGGATCGAAGGCTACCTTACCGAACTTGGCGGCCCAGAGTGCTGGGCAACGATGCTACTTCTGTGCTCCAGACGAGAGAATTGTTCAGCAAATTAAGTCGAAATGCGGGAAAATTAAGCAATGCCTGCGATGGTGAGATCTGCGGCCGCGAACGGGGCGGTGGTGGAGTGCAGCAATGGAGCGATGCAGATGGACAGGGATGCCCTGCGAGTCGTGCATTCGAGGCTGGCATTGTTGGCGCCGCTGGTGGCTGCACTGCCCGGCTGGGCAGGCCCAGCGTCATCTATTGGCCGAATGATATTTTGCGCATGCAGCTGTTATACTTTCTGCTACTGTACTCCGTATCCGGAGGTAGTGACCAACTCAAGCACCGTCGTTGGCGTCTTCACTGAGGCCAGGCGTCATCATCTCTGTGGCAGTGACAATAAAGGAGCATGTTAGTCATGTCTCAACAACACGCAGGTCTCACCAAATGGTGCGGACCTCGTCAACCCCGATGAACAGCGAAGCCGGCATCCCAGCCAAATGACGACGAGCGAAGCTTGGCCGCAGAGCCAATTTGATGGCCCACCCGGCTGGCTGCCCGTCTCCAGCTCGTTGGCTAGGTAGATCCATGCGATGTGATCCGTGCAGACCAACAAGTGCACGCGCATGACGCGTAATCGTCTGCCAGAGCCTATGTCATGGTGAGTGTGCATCGTGCGTGCTTCTTCTGCTTCGCTGCGCCATCCATGGCTTCGGCTGCGTTGCCGTGCTCGTGTCTGTCTCGTCTGCTCTGCGGGGTGCAGGGCAAGGCACCAAGAGCCACGAATAGATTCGTCGGGCGCGTCACCAGTCGCTGCGTCGGACATGGACTGATGGAACTCTTCGGAACACCGGCAGGCCGGGCTAGTCGCTGCGGTGATGAATTAGATTCGCAGTTGGGGCCGAGCGAAGAGGGCAGTGCTGCCAAAGAGACGAGGGTGCTGCATCCGGACAATTTCAGGTGGGCAGGGGCCGCATCGGCAGTGGTCACCGTGGCTCGACCCGCTAAACCCGCGGCGAGCCACTGAGGTCACCGCCCATCAGTGGGCCTCTACAGAGCTTGCAGCGCTCCACTCACTCCACTGGCCTGCCTGGAAGCCTGGGAGCTCAATGACGACGGAGCCGTTACTGTATTGTACGAACACTTTGAGCTCACCTTTTGATGCCTAGGTAGCTCCGACTTTGTTTGCACCACCGTCGTCGAGCTCAGCAGTCGACGCCTCGATCCGGATGGCTGTGAGCCACGGTACATTCGAGCACCAACCTCTTATGCTACTACGCAACTAGACGCGAAACGCAACGGTCCGTGACCGAGCCTCGCTATGAGTCTCGCCATGTCCAACACTCGCCGTAACACGGCCATCGCGGCATCTGTCTGCTATTTCCTCACCATCCCCTTCCTCATCCTCGTCCTCATCGGCAACACGCACATTAACCCCATTCTCAACGACATATATTTCTTCAAGCTCGACGTCTCGCAAATCATCCCCATCGCCGTCGGCAACTCAAACTTGCTCAACTCGGTCGCCCGCAGCCTCGGCCTTCATGATTTCTACCAGGTCGGCGTATGGAACTTTTGCGAGGGCTACAACGACGAGTACGCTTCCTCTCTTTTGTGTAGTCTTGCAGTCCGGGGTGCTGACCATCTCTAGGGGCGTCACCCATTGCTCCGCGCCGGAGCAGTTCTACTGGTTCGACCCCGTCTCAATCCTCGTTAGCGAGCTGCTCGCTGGCGCCAAGATCGCCCTGCCCTCGCAGGCTGTCACTGTCCTGACGCTTCTGCGCATTGGGTCCCAGGTCATGTACGGCTGCTTCATGGCTGGCACCGTCGTAAACTTCGTCCTGCTGTTTGCCTCGCCGCTCGTCATCCGCACCCGCTGGTTCACACTGCTTGTCGGCACCATTGCCCTTGGCTCGGGTGTCGTACTGACCGTGGCCGCCATCATCGCAACCGTCATTAGCGTCGCGGCAAAGATCGCACTCACCGCGCAGGACCAGCTCAACATCCGCGCCGACATTGGCATCAAAATGTTTGTCTTTATGTGGATCGGCGCGCTGCTGACGGACCTCGCCTTCTTGCTGCATTCCGCCATGGCATGCTGCTGCAAGCCAGATCGCGCTCCGCGGGAGGTCAAGGCATCGAGGAGGAGCTCTGACGAGAAGCCCGGAAGGGTGGCTTTGCCCAGTTTTGTACGCCGCAGGCGAGGAGCGGCATCGTAGGGGAGGCGTTGGCTAGTTTGGTTGGATACTGCTCGGCGTACGGGACAAAAATGTATACATTGCATCAGGACGGCATTGCATCAGATGACAATAGACGGGAAAGTTCATCTCACTTCTAGACATAAACGCGACAACCCTTACTACTTTGCAGTCTCGGGCGCTTCCACTCTGAGTTGGACGCTCGAGACTGACACAAATAAGCAAGCACAGAGATGGAATTGCCGCAATAATCATCGTATAGACTGTGGTCTTCAAGTCATCTCGTCATTACCATGATGCGCATGACTTGCTCATCTTCACCCGTGTAAACAGCCCTTGCACTGGTCATGAATCAACCGTCCAATGGCGGTGTTTCCTGCTGGGAATGTCGTTCACAGCTTCTCTAGTTCACTATGCGCCAAAACTCCTGTCATGAGATCCTCTTCCTCGATCTGCTCCTCAAACCCAACGGCGGCGTCCGCCTCCCTCTCCATTTCGGCTCGCCTCTGCTCTCGGTAGAGGTGCCGCGCATAGTCCTTACTGCCGCTCAATCGTTCGTTCGTATGACGGTACTGCTCGCTCAGCGCTTGGATGCTTCGATGACTGCGTGCCACTTCCGCCGCGAAATTTGTCTCCGACATCAAGTCCTGGACATCTCTAAAGGCGAGATAGCCCTCATCATCTGGTTGTCCCGTCTGTATCTCCCCATTCAGCATGCCTGATTCAATCATCTCCCGTACCAGAGCAGCAGCAGTCTGGTCGTCGGCCAGCGGCTCGCCTGTCTGCGCATTCAAGGTTGTCCGCCGCACCTCAGCGATGGACACTCGCTGGTATATTCGCCGCAGGTTGATGATTTGCCATTTCTGATACGCCGCCATGACCTCGGCTACGAGTGACGCATTGCCGTCGTCTTCCCACACTTGACGGTTCGTCTCGACCTCAGCCTTCAGCTCGGCCGTCCTGTCTGTACTGAACAGGCTGGCAACGGTGTTATATGGTACACTCAGTGCCTGGTAGCTGCCCTGGGTCGCGGAATTGGTGTATGACGGGAGGCTGGGTGCCGTCCCCTGGTGCATCAGTCCCACCAGGACCCATTTCTTGTGAGCTTCCGTCATGATCTTGCTCGCGCCCCTTTCCTTTGACGGATGAGTGATGACTTGTTCCAGTGCTGCCCGGGCCTTCGGCCAGTCCCGTCTCGAAATGTAGATCAAACCACGAAGAAGGTTGTACTCTAGAATCGACGAGCTTCTTAAATGCTCCCCAAGTCCAATGCTTGCTGGCATGAAGGCCGACGGTGGAAGATCCGGATCGCACAACGGCTTCGCTTCCTTGGAGCCAGACATGTTGGGGAAGACGAGAATATCAGCGTCGAGAGCTATCAGAGCCGGTTCCACGCTGTTGGCTGTGTATGCGAGCCTGGCCAAAACGAGATGCGCCGGCGTGAACATTGAGCCGCTGGGGTCAAGACGCAAAATGGCCGTGGCAAGCAACTCGGTCGCGACTAGAGGCTGTACTGGGGTCAGAAGAGTCGGGAGATTGATCATTGCAAGGGCTTAATTACCGAGAACAGATGGCCAGCTCCAATCTTCTCGAGTAGTGACAGAAAACTCGTCACCATGTATCGTACCTGGCAAGAATTGAACTTGATCAGGAACTCTATCGTCTTGTCGAGCATTTCACGCTGCTGGGCCGGTACGCCTTCAGTATCCCCGACTTCGAGGGCTATTTCGAGAACAGTGAGATACCCAATGGAATTGGTAGCTGGATTCAGATCCTAGATACACACGAGTAAGCGTGGTTCCACCGGGGAAAGTTCTTGAAAGCAATCACCTTGAGAATCGCAATCGGGTTGTTGAAGACGGCCAACCTTTCCTCCTGCGACAGCTTGCCCAATGCAACGAGGTACTGCTTGATGGTAGCATCGTACTGCTTGGTTGATCTGGCAATGCCAGAAGCTGGAGGAAAGCTCCCGAACACGAATTTGGCTTGATCCATCTTCTGTAACCAAGGAACTCTTGCCCTCGAGCTACGGATCGCTAAGGAAACTGGTCGTCGATCGTTCGCCTCGTAGAGGTCCGCTATCGGTCTATCGTGGTCCTGTCGCCTTCATGCTCGGTACCAACGTCGTCCCTTCAGCTTGACGCGCGATTCATGCGTCGGAATGCTGAAAGGGAAGAAACAAAGGCAGCTGTTGAGAGTGTGTTGTAGGCAGTAGCGGGACCTGTTGCTCGAAGCTCGGGATGTGGTGGGGTGGGGGATGACGATGAGACAAGCCGACGTTGAGCCGGCGATAAGTGACAGCGATCTGATAAGCATATGCCCCGCCATTGACCGCGGGGTCCTGGTCCTCTGGACCTCACCGCGAAATTATTGGACTAACGACGCTGCGCCCAGAAGTCGAGCCTGTGACTGAGATACAAACAAGCAAAGCAAAGCACACTTGAGAGAGTGTCAAAGCTCCGAAACGCAGGGACGAGAACAATTCCATTTGGCTTACTCCGCCGCTCAAGGTGACCACGACAACGCGAGGTATGCTTCGCAGAGGGACATGTTTCGACTTCGTTCTGCAGCCTGCTTACACGACTCCAAGCATACAACCACCTCAACATGACTCTGGGCCCCTTTGAGCTGCCTGCTGCGGCAGACTTCCATGTTCATTTGCGCGATGGCCCCATGTCCGCCGCCGTGGTGCCAACCATTCGGCGCGGAGGCGTCAACGTCGCCTACGTGATGCCCAACCTGGTCCCTCCAGTCACTAGCGTATCCCAGGCTCTGGAGTACAAGAAACGGCTCGAAGCCTTCGAATCTTCCGTCACGTATCTGATGACTCTGTATCTCCACGAGTCCATCACCCCAGAGGTCGTCCGCGAGGCCAAGAAAGCTGGCATCAGCGGCATCAAGAGCTATCCCGCCGGCGTTACGACCAACTCCTCCTCCGGCGTGCTGTCCTACGAGCCATTCTTCCCCGTGTTCGCCGCCATGGAAGAATGTGGCCTGGTGCTGAATTTGCATGGCGAAATTCCGAGCGACCAGAAGCAGGGCGTCACCATCCTGAACGCCGAGAGCAAGTTCCTGCCTACTCTCAAGTCGCTTCACTCCAAATTTCCGAAGCTGAGGATCGTCCTTGAGCACTGCTCGACCAAGGATGCAGTCGAAGCAGTCAAGTCTTGTGGAGACACCGTCGTGGGGACGCTGACATGCCACCACCTGTTCCTCACAGTTGATGACTGGGCCGGCGAAGTTGTGAGTATCGTCCTAGGTGTGTTGTGGAGGAGCGCGCTGACCGTCTTGTAGTTCTCATTTTGTAAGCCAGTCGCCAAGGTAAGCTAATTATTCCTCACGAGGTGGTGGCGGGCCAGCGTACTAACGACAGCAGACTCCCGAGGATCGCACCGCACTCCTACAAGCCCTTGTGTCCAGCAAAGGCAAATTCTTCCTCGGCACCGACAGCGCGCCTCACGACATCAGCGCCAAGAAAGGCAAGGGCAAGACGGCCGCGGGTGTTTTCACACAGCCGTACGCTTGCCAACTGATCATGAATGCCCTAGAAGAAGGCATCGAGCGGGGCGAAATCAAAGAGTCAGACGTCACCCAGGAGCTGCTGGAGGGGTTTCTCGGCGGCTATGGCAGGAAATTCTACGGCATTGAGGACAAGTCAGGCCAAAGAATCCGGTTGTCCAAAGGCCAGGAGGTTGTGTCCGGAAACATTGTTGGAGAGGGTGTCGAGGTCGTTCCCTTCCGAAGTGGCCAACAGACCTGGACGGTTGAGTGGATCTGACAAGGCCTATTTCATCCTCTAGATACGAGGGTCACCAAAAAAAGCAATATTTACTGTTCCATTCTGTGTCTGTTAAGCCCGAACATTGTCTTTGCATACGCCTAACCGTTACCGATTCATTCTGCCTGACCTATCATGCTTCGATGCCTCAGGTCCATACATCATAGTCTCCCTCATGCTGTCATTCTAAAAGCCGGGCTCTGCTGGCGTCCTGCGTGCAGGTGTGCCAGCTGGCCCCCATATAAACGAGACTAAATCACTTCGCACAGATGAGGGTCGGCTGTTGTATAATGAAGACTCAGCACTCGTCTGCGGCGAGCTGGAGCCGAGTCCAGCTATCCATTCGCTTACTGCTGGAATCCGTCGGTGGGCTCATCAAAAGCGGAGTGTCGGCCATCGTTCTTTCCAAACATGTTGATCCTCTTGTCTCGGCATCAATCGAGCTCCTGGTCTTTCCTTTAGAGCATGTCTTAAGCGGCGATGGCGGCATCGCCCGTAAGAGACTCGCCTCCTTTTGTCGCTTCACCCAACAACTCGGCAGCCCACAGCCCCAACGAGAGCTGCGTCTGCTCGTCAGCCGGCATCTCGTGCCTGAACTTGCAGCCCTGCTGGGTGAAAGCACAGACACCCTCATGGATCCATTTATCGCAGATTATCTTGCAGCTCTTCGAGTTTGGGATGCTGATGGCCGTGTCACGGTCTACATTACTCTGTGGTAGGCTCCAACTCTGGCTCCTGGATGAATTCAGGCCCGAATCAAGTGACGTTTGACTCGATGTAAGTGCTTATCCCCTCCATTCTGTGACCCGTTCAGCTTGGTCGCCTAGCTGGGGCGAGAACTTGGCGTACCTTGAAAGTCAACGGCCGGTAGAACTTAGCACTGCCCCTTGGCGGCTGCGCCTGCAATGTGGGCAGCACAACCATACCCGTCCGATCAGCTTCCCTCGCGGGAATCCCGTTCAGCGGTGGCAACGCATCCGTCGGGATCAGCCTCGTAACTTGTCCGTGGCCTCGATCTAGGCAGTATGCAAAGTCATCTACACTGGCACTGGCACTGCCAATGCTGCCGTCCGATGGCCATCATCATCAATGGCCTGTTGGCATGGACGTCTTCACTGCAGTCCAGAGAGCTGCCCCGCGCGCTATTCGCGATCGCCTCGGAGGAGCATGAACCATACGGCCGAGGTTGATGTGTAGAGTATCGGCCGAAAGACCGGTCCATTGCGAACAGAAGCTGGAGATGTTTTTGGCCGGGCCAAAGACACAAGGCGAAAGGGGGTGGAGGCGATGCGTCCACGATATTTATACTGATCAAAAGCTCTAAACGAAAAGCAGAATGAATCGCGGAAAGAAACAAACAGAATAGCGCGACATGCAAGGCATCACATGTGCTCAAACTCCAGTGACACCGCTATACGCAACGTGCCGAATGACTACGAGTAGCTGCTGGCCAAGGTCGAATCTAGCCATCTCTGTTTGCTCACCTCACGCTCACGAAATGGTCGGTAACATCAAGGCCACCCGACAATATTCACTTCTGCGCAAAGATCATGTGTATTCTTTGTCCTTGTAGTCTACGGAGCTAAGCTACCTTTGCGTTTCGTATGTCAGGCCATGACATCGCAAGTCGGCATTTCGTTCGGAGTTGGATTGAGCCCCGTCACTGCTGCTGCGTCCCATTTTGCGCTCCCAGCGCTCTCAATTGGTGGAGGAGTGTGGACAACGTTTGTTGTTTTTGGCTAGCATTGGACGAGGAATGCTGCACTTCATCTATAGCAAGTCGTATCTGTGCCTCGGAGAGGCCATGTCCCGCGGACATGTATGGCAATGTGCTGGGTACTGGCACCGAGTGCTGTTTGTACTGAGCAGAAGGGGAAGGGAGAGCGGCATTCGGGGGAGGATGAGGTAACTGGTGCATCGCCAGCGGGCCAATCGAGTGGTTCATGCCTTGGTAGGGCCATGGCTGCCTACCGTGTCCGGTGGGGTAATGGTAGAGGCTGGCGACTCCTTGGCTGACGTTGCCGTTGACGCTGTACCCGGGGGGGTAGCCGAGCGGCTGGAAAGAAGGGTTGGCTGGACCTCCGAGGAGCGTCGTGCCTCCGGCTCGTCTTGCTTCGGAGGGGCCGTCTTGATGGTAGCCGCTGATCGAACTGACTGGGATGACGTCTGAATAGGAGAAGAAGGCGTTTTGCTGCGCTGGTTTCGGGTTTTTGGCTGCTTGTTTTGACTCGTGGAAGCTTGAGGGCTTCGTCTGGGAGTAACTTGTAGGCTTTGCTTCAGAGCTGCTTTTCCGCTTCCCTTTTGTCTTGGCTGGCTTTGGCTCGGGGATGTCGGCTTTTGAACCGACTTTCGGGATGGAGTTCGGGGGTTTGCTCGTTGTGGTGTCTTCGACTTCGCCGTCTGCTTGGACTTGGTGTCAACGCTGCCTTTGTTCTGTCTCTTCCTGGCTGGAGTTTTGATAGGGGTCGCTGCGGGAGTCTTTAGCTGGGCATTTGACAACTTGCGCCGTTTACCTTTTGCATCATGGTTCTCGTCCTCAGATTCATCAGGAGATTCTTCAGCACCAGCAAATTCCGAGGAGTCGGACGATTCAGGCCCGATGCCCCCGGTCAGGGGGTCCTCGATTTTATTTTTGTCCTTGTAGTTGATTGCCTACAGCAACAAGTCAGTCCAGACCGAGGCTGCAGAAAGGGGGAACTTACGGTTCGACGTCTGCCACCTCGCCCTAGCACTTCCTTGTTTGCTTCTGCCTCACGGCGTGCTTCTTCCTCTCTCTCTGCGAGAATCTTGTCCCAAACGCTCGAGTTGATCGGTTCTGGGGCTGTGTCTTCAACTGCGTCTAAACCTTCGTTGAACCCGCTTTTTTCAGTTGCCCATACTCGGGCGTACGAGAACTGCGTTTCGGCCGAGCCCTCCTCATCAGCTTTAGTCTGCTCCATGTCCGAACGGTCTAGGAGCTCGTCAACTGAATGGTCATCGTAGTGGATGGCAGTCTTCTGATAGTCATCGCTGAACAAGGCTTGAGCACCGTGCTTCAGGATCGATTCCAAGTCGTCGCCAGCCAGGTCATCATCGTCCATGCTCTCAATGAGCGCGTGGTCGAGGGCCATCTTCTTCCGTCCCACCTGCATAATTCGTTCTTCCACTGTGTCTTTTGTCATTAGCTGGAAGCAAAGCACCTTCTTCTTCTGCCCGATTCGATGAGCCCGGGAGAGTGCCTGAATGTCTTGGTGGGGATTAAAGTCGGGGTCCATGATGATGACGGTATCTGCTGTCGCCAGGTTGATGCCGACACCGCCCGCGCGAGTTGAAAGGAGGAATGCGAAAATCGAAGAGTCTGGTGCGTTGAAGGCATCAATCCGTCGCTGCTTCTCCAGGCTGGACATGCCGCCGTCAAGTCTTCTGAACTGACAGCCTATGCCTGTGAGGAAGTCTTCCAGAATGTCCAGTTGTTGGAGAAATTGGCTGAATATGAGGACCCGGTGGCCACGCTCTCGAAGCTTGGGAAGCATAATCTGAAGCAGGAGGAGCTTTGCGGAGGCTTCAACGAGGTTTTGGTGAAGGACCGACGGATCGTGGTGACGTTCTTCGATGGCCTCGGAGTACATGAAAGGATGGCAAAGGCATTTCCGTAGCTGCATCAAGATGTTATTGAGGCTACTTCGATCCTTCCTTTTCATCTTGTCGTTGGCGAACATGGCTTGGATGAGCTGCGGATTCTTCGCCATGATGCTCTTCGACAGCTTTTCCTGGATGCTCGTCATGGTCACTGGTAGAATGATTTGCGCCATCGGTGGGAGGAACTTGAGAACGCCGGCTTTGGTTCGTCGCAGGAAATAGGGGCGGATCTTTTCGTGCAGCTTGGGCAGAGTCTTCTTGTCGAGGACTTCGTATTCGGCGTCCAAGCTGGCTGCATCCTGGGTTTCGTCGATGAATTGCAGCAAGTTGAAGAGCTCCCGTTTGTTGTTTTGCAGGGGAGTGCCAGTCAGCAGCAGGCGAAACGGTATCTTCATGGCCCGTAGCGCAAGGTAGAGTAGATTCTGGTCGTTTTTGAGCCGCTGCCCTTCGTCGACCACCAGGCCCACCCAGTGCACAGTCTTGAAGAGTGCGCTCGTTCTCGGGTCTTGCGCCGAGTCGTACGACATTATGACCACGTGCGCCTTCATATCTGTCGAACCGTCGGGAAAGAGCTCGTACTTGTAGGCCAGGTCCTGAGACTCCTTCCCACCGTGATACGTGACGACTCGCAGGTCCGGAGCCCATTGCTTGAACTCTCGGCGCCAGTTAGGGCACGTCGCGTTCGGCACGACGACGAGGAACGGCCAGCACTGAAAGCATTAGCACGAGTTCGACAAAGGCGCAGCAGACGGCAAGTACCTTGGGTTCATCTTGAACCAACGAGGTGACGAGACTAACGACTTGAACCGTCTTCCCCAAACCCATTTCGTCTGCCAATACGACGCTTCTCCCCGCGTGGTAGTTGCCCAAGAGCCAGTTCAGGCCCTCCACCTGGTACCCCATGAGCTTACCCCTCTTGATGCCGACTGGCTGGGTGTCAACCTTTGCCAAGTCTGAGGCTTTGAAAGATTTGATGCGGTCTCGAATTTTGCTCTGGGGTTCATTGCGGAAATGTTTTCCCGCGACGTACTCGAGGTATGAGTCCTCGAAGGCGGCATACAATTCACCCATGTCCTTGCCAGGGGGTGAGTCCCATACCACGTCGTCGTATCCCAACCCTTGGAACTTGACCAGCAACTTGTCGACATTGGCGACATTCGCCAGCGCCAAGTCGGAGTTCTTCGACCTGGATGTCGAGGTGCTCTTCAACTTGACGTTGAAGACAATGTCTGCCATGAGAAACTCATCAGGAATGGCTTCTCTCTCAGTCGGCTTCAAGAGATGGAGCTGAGCCGCGCGCTTCGCAAAGGATGTTCGCATCGCGCCCGCTGTGGTGCCGAAAACCCACGCGCCTGGCATCCAAGTGCAATGAAAATAAGACATCGAGTCCCACTTGATCAGATACTCCTTGTCATCGTCGCTTACATCCTCAAACAGCGGGTGGAAAGTGGCATCCTGGAAAGGTCGCCAGGCAACTAAGCGATGAATCTTGTGCTTTACCGAGGTGCATTCGTTGCATTGCCAGTCAACCGTGTAGTCCTTGAGGCGCTCGGCTTTCGAATCTGCCCCGATTGGCTCGCTGCCAGTGCGAGGCAGATGATCGAGATGCCAGCCTCTGTGGCAAGTGACGCATCGGAATAGGATAATGTCAGAGTTGTTCAAGAGTTGTGGCGAGACCAGCGTGATTGGGTCAATGCCGCCATTTTCCTCGCGCAACTTTTCTTCCTGACGAGCCATCTTCTTCTTGGCAAATGGCGCGCAGGCTTGGCCGCCATCTTTACATGACTGGCACATGCTGTGCTTAGGAGCGTTTTTGTCCTTGCTGTTATAGATGTCGATGCAGAATCTGCACTGCAAGACAAAGTCTTCGTCCCCTACCTTGGTGACGAGGTGGTCTCGCGTGCTGCGGACTCCGAGGCAGTGCTTGTGATACGAAAGGCTGCATCCCTGACAGTGCACAAGCTGACCGCGCTGCTTTGAGCCACCACAGGTGTGGCATTTGACAATATGCAGCCTGCTGAATTCGGACTCTGGCGATATTGGCTGAAATATTTCTCTGACTGACATGACCTTGGGGGCTGTCACTGCCTTGTCTTCCACCACGTAGAACGAGTCATCATCCATGAGAGCGTCGTCTCGCATATCGACCATGTTTCTAGTGGCCCTGGAAGATCGACGAGGCTGTTCAAACTCAATATCAGAGTCGTCGGACCCTCTTCGCTTTGTTGCTCGCAGTCGGCCGTGTGCTTGAACCCGCTGCGCAATCGCCCGCTGGGCATGCAGCCGCCTAGCACGTTGAAGAGCACCGGTTCGGCGCGGTTTCTTGACAGCGAGATCCGAAACAACGGGTAGAAAGTCGCCATCCTCTCCATCGGAAGAGACTTGAGGCTCATGAGCCAGCTCATCTTGCTCCATTTCGGCCTGACTACTCTTGGTAGAAAATCCGTAGAGGCTCAACTGCTGCTGCCGGGGTTGCGGTTGTCGCTTGCGCAGGTTGTGCCTGGGGCGCAACGATGAAGTCTCGACAACATCATCACTGTCATCGTCATCGGAGTTGATGGATTGTGTCACGGAAATTTGGGGCACAATCTCTCTGGTGCGAGTCACACGGCCAGTGCGTGTGGTAAGGCGTCGGGAAACAATGTCTTCATCTTCGTCGTTGAGATCCATGAGGTCCGAGCCGGAGTTATCCATCTCGGAATCCCACTCATCGTCTGGGGCGTATTTGCGTTTGAGGCCTAACCCAGCCATGGTGTTGAAATGGCGGAGTGCCTCTCTGCCGTTCTCGAGGACTCTCAACTCATCCAAGGAGACCTTTTTGGAGGGTAAGTCTGTGTTTGGCTTGCAATGAAGATGAGGAACCAAGGTAGACGTGATGTGCAGAAAAAGGCAGATGAAGACGAAGATGGGATGTGTGCGGATGCAAGAAGCAGGTATTGAGGTGGCAGTCTAGACATACGAGATGAAGAACGGGTGGCAGTTAGGGCTTTGGCGAGCGCACTACACTTATCGCTGGGGGAAAGGCGTGTAGCAGGAGGTGCTGCACGGGATGCAAAACCGCTGACACGCCAGCTAGCTTAGTGGGAGGACTCGGAAGCCCGAGTTGTGATTGCGAAAAGGTGTGCAGAGGAAAACAAACAACGTTTGATAAAGACGCGGCAAGACTTGCAAGTTGTTCGAGTGACTTACCAGGTCCTCTCTTCCGTCCGTAAACTCGACTTTGTATTGAATCTGACCTCGCCCACCAACGGCTTTTGTGATGCGCTCGACAACATCGCTATAAACGGTGTCGTACTCGTCACGCGTGTTCAGGGGAACCTCGGGGATAAGGACCTCGAATCGAGCATCGTGAGCTTGTTCTGGCGGAGCAGCGGCTCTGACATTGGCTCCATCATGGGGTTTGGGACTCGTCGCTTCAGGAGGATCCTCTGGGCTGCTGTCACGCCAGTCGCCGGCAAACTGCGCAACGTCGCTGGCCACAAAGTCGAAAGAGATCTCAGGCGCCGAGGCGAGCTCAGGCCCAGCGCTTCCGGAGGCTTCAGGGGAGGCTGCGATCGCCCCGTCCTCATCCATCTGTCCCAAGTCAGCGCGAGCGCAGGGAAGGAAGTAAAGCTCCCGGGTCGACCCGTGGAGGCTCGGCGCGATTTGAATAGCTGGCGCTGTACCTTGACCGGCTACGCTATTGTGCCTTTGGCTGCCATGAAGGGCTGTCGCTGGGACAAAAGCGCAGGGAATAGTCGCATCAAATCGCAGTCGCTTGTCATGTCAAGCACTACCGCTGCAGCTGTCCTGCCAGCTGGAGACGCGGTTCCAGCAAGCACGCGTTAATAAGGCGTGCATGGGTGGGGCTGCCATGGGCTTTACCGTTGCGGGCGTGCGTGCCCAATCAAAGGGCCGGCTCTGTCGTGAACGGCTACCGCCTGCCCTTGCAGGCACCCCTGCAGCTGGCAAAAAAAAGTCCCGGGCAAAGCACTTCACGACCATTACGATTAGGTCACTCAGCCAACATCAATTTGGCGACTGCGGCCAGCCTCACACTATGCAATGATAAGCGCAACACAGTCAAGAGCCGCTGGCTCGTACCGGCCTCTTATTTGCTCGCTCACCGGGTCAAGTCCGGCGCCTCTTGTGTTGACCCGCCTGGCCAGTCTGTCGGCGATCCACAGGGGCCTGCGAAGGTCGGAAAACGCCCAGTTCGGAGAGGATCGTTTCAATAACGCATTCGCCAGTGCCCGTGGCCGGAGCGCGCGCGATGAAGGCCGAACTACGAGAGCCCTCGATGGCGCCGGATCGTTCCGCCAGCAGCAAAAGTTGAGAAAGAAGCTGGATCGCAAGGCAACGGAAGACGACGAAGACGACGGCGGCAGGCAGACGAGGCGGAAACGATTCGTCGACCCGGAGTCGTCCTTTGGGAAGAGAAGCATGGTATACCAGCTCAAACATGGATCCCTCAAGGACAAAGCTGCGTCTCTGGACTTGCAAGAGCCCGTGCGACCAGAGCAACGCCGGTCCGCCGACGACACCTGGCAACCTCGTCAAGCAGGACAGGACGTGGATCGATATACGCGTCGAACTGACGATCGCCATTCAGCTTCGAGACCATTTCCGCGTCAGAGATATGACCAGCATTCAAGCGCTCGCCCATTTTCGCGTCAGACGGATGACCGCAACCCGAGTGGCCGCTCATTCCCACGTCTGACACATGATCGTCAACCAAGCAGCGACCCGTTCTCGCGCCGACCCAATAACCGCCGCAACGATGACGACGCATCAGAGACGCAAGAGTTCAGGACTCCTAGGAAGATGATTCCCATGACTGTCAAGTACACTACCGCAGCGTCCCAGTTCCTCTACGGAAAGTCTGTCGTCAAGGCCGCACTAGAGCAAGGGAGACGAAAACTATACCAGCTATACATTTACGGTGGCGAGAACCGCAGGGACTCAAAGGATAACGATTTCATGACAAAGCTGGCCGAGAGAAACAGGGTACCTGTCAAAATCGTTCCCAACGATGAGCAACGTATCATGGACAAGATGAGCATGGGGCGGCCGCACAATGGCTTTGTGCTGGAAGCATCTCCCTTGCCCCAACTTCCCGTTACGTCTTTGGGCAAATTGGAAGAGTCGCCAACAAGACTGGGATTTCAAATCCAGCTGGACCATCAAACCAAGGAGGAGGAAGCAATCAACGGCGCGGATACGTTTGTACCTCGATCCAACGATGTCACTCCAAAACCTTTTGTTTTGCTATTGAACGAGATTCTCGATCCAGGCAACCTAGGGGCGTTGCTCCGAACGGCAAGCTATCTGGGCGTTGATGCCGTCGGCATTACGAACCGGGGTTCTTCCACCCTAACCCCGGTTGTTCTCAAGTCTGCTGCCGGTGCGGCGGAAGAGATCACCATATTTACCGTCGACTCCCCCGTTGAGTTCCTCGAAGACTCGAAGAAGGCTGGCTGGAAGACATATGCAGCCGTCGCGCCGCCAGAAAGGAAGCTGGTGAAGAAGCACGGGGACAAGTTCATCTCAACAGAAGCCATCGAGCAAGACAGTCCGCTGGAGCGAGACGCGTGCATCCTCGTGCTCGGCAACGAGGGTTATGGTCTGTCCAAGGATATCAAGGTGGCGGCGGACTATGAGCTGTCGGTACCGCGCTTCGTTCAGGGCAGCAGTGTTGATAGCCTGAACGTCAGCGTAGCTGCTGGCTTGCTATGCCATGCATTCGTCAAGAGCTCCATGACCGAAAAGACTGGGGCCGTCCCCAAGAAGGACAGCGTTGGCGTGCCAAGACGGAGTGCTGAGCCAGAGGGTGAGAGCATATTTTGAACGATCTGCTCGACCATCGCTTCTCAAACTGTATACCATGTACCAATAGATAACAAAGCGTGTATGATTGAGATAGCAATGTGCATCAAAAGACATCTTGGCGCAAATTGGCGTCGATGGTGGGCCCATTTTGCGGCCCGCTGCGGTGTGCTATGGACTGCTTCTAGACGACCGCCGGCTAGGCCGTGGCGCAGGAATGCACGTCAATTGTTCCCGAGCCATTCCGTTGTGTTACCCTAGAGGACATTCCAACGGCCTCAGCATCAATGCACCACGAACACAGCGCATGTAATCTAGTCTTAGCTCTCACACGGTATTTAGCTAATCACATATACAGAATGGGCTTCGATGGATGCGATGTTCGTGGGTGTTGCCGAGTGGGCTGCCTGCGCAAGCGTTTCCAAACTGCATTCCCAGCCACCGATTTGTCTGCGAATAAAACGACTACAATTGCGGCCTCGTGTTGCGTCGGCTCGCTCTTTGCACCCGATCATTGGGTTCACTCCAAACGAAGAAGGAATCCAAGGCATAACTTTCGACTGTACAACTTGTTCGCACCCCTTGCAACCGAAGATCTGTTGCTGCCTGGACTTCAGCAAGTGCCATAACCGGCTTTCGCGATGGCGCCTTTGTCCTCCACGCTCCTCCTCCTCCCGACGTCGCTCCTGGCCCTCGTGTCGCAAGCAACGGCCAACCAAGCACTCCCCATAGCAATCAAGAAGCTCTCCCCCGACTCTGGCGAAAAGATTTTCCCCGAACACCTCGCCTTCGCGCCGCTGCAGTTCTCTCTCGACGAGCAGGATGCAATCCTCAACGCCACAGCGCGTTTCTACCAACCTGCCTTTGAGCGCCACTACGACGAAAGCGAGGATGGCACGCTGCGACGGGCGGCCGCGGCGCTAGCTCTGCTTCACAAGCGGGCCTCGTGTCCCGCGGGGATGAACAGCTGCGCGGACCAGGGGTCGCCGAACAAGTGCTGCCAGCAGGGGACGTACTGCACCGACGTAACTGACACAACGGTCGGGCATGTGGCGTGCTGTCCACAAGGGACCAAGTGCGGCGGCGGAGTTGGCAGCTGTCCGGCTGATGCTGTGAGCTGTCCGGCGGAGCTCGGGGGCGGGTGCTGCATCCCTGGGTTTGTCTGCCAAGGTGCTGGGTGTAAGTGAAGAAGTGCACAAGAATGACAAAATGTACGATTAGGCACTGACAGCTGCAGGTGTTCCAAGCGCTTCGGCAACGCCTACGACGACGGCGACAACGGCGCAAAGCACAAGCCCGCAAGACACGATAACCTCGACCAAGACGACCATCGTTGCGGGCAACCCGTCCACCGTCATTGTCACCTTGACCGTTACGCATACCTCGTCTCCCCAACCCACCACACAGACGGAGACGAAGACCGTCATACCCACCGGCACAGACTCTGCAACAGGCAACCCTCCTTGGCGGCCAACCGGCTCCTCGGACGTGACATCGACGCCAGCGTCGACCAGCGAGTCGAGCTCTCAGTCAGGCTGTCCTACGGGCTTCTACGGCTGTCTAGCCACACACGGCGGTGGCTGCTGCCGCACCGACCGTGACTGCCAGACGCACTCGTGCCCGCCGCAGTCATCAACGACGATCGTCTCCAACGGCGCCACCATTGTCGTGCCCGCGACGGACGTGCCCAAGTCGACGGCGACAGCGACCTGCGCGGACGGCTGGTTCATGTGTGGCGCTGCGGCGGGCCCAGTGGCGGGTTGCTGTCCGAGCGGGTACGATTGCGGCACGGCGAGCTGCTTTTCGGCGCGGACGAGCCAGACGGGGAGCGTGCAGAAGCAGGCGCCGGCCAAGGGATTCGCAGAGGGGCGGCTTGGTCTTCACAGCATGCTGTTGGGAGGTGTTGTTGGGGCCTGTCTGCTGGTTCTCGCGGCATGAGAAATGAGCTTACGAAAGGAAATCCATGATTGAGATACAGGCAATGAGCAACGAGCATGGCGTTAAGACGGTTGTTTTACCGAGTTTGCGGGATTGGTTGGCGCGAGCCAACAAGGCAGGGCCAGATCCTGTGCGGGAGACGTATATATGACCCTGGGCAGAGATGCGGTTGCTGTTCATGCTTGGGGAAACACGGCGAGATGCTATGCCGATCTCGAGAAGACAGGCTAGTATTCTCCGAATAGCATACATATCAGGCGAGAAACAATGAAGTTGTTGAGGTGAATATATCTCTGAAGCTGTGGGGACATGGCAACGGATCCGACTCGCCAGCTCTGCGACTAACAACATGCTGCAGTCGCTGTGCGTACGGAGGACTCGTAGCACATTCGCAAGTTCGCGCACCATGTCCCTTCCCGAACCGCTCGCAACGGCTCCACAGCCAAGACCGTCCCTGGCATGGCATGGCTCTTTCTGGTGGTGCAGGGCACCTCCACCAACACCATCATGCAACAACACCCCTGCCTGCCTGCCAAGCAGCGAAGCATCAGCAGTAACGCAAACCCAAACCTCAGAAAAGGAGCATGCCAAGCCCAAAAACTCTACCGCTGTTATGGGCCTGCGCATGTCATGCCACAGTCGCAAAGAGGGCGGGTTGCCGTAATCGTGCTTCTGTGCTGGGCCTCACCCACACTACGTTGACGATGCCTCTCATTTGCAGCCGCCATGCACCCGTGACTCAACTCGGCCCATTGGACTGGGGGGCAGCCGCGAGCTTGCCCTGACGGAGAAGGAGCCGAGCCCGCCTTTGGCATCCTGTTATTTCTGCCGTCTCGATTCGATGAGTCTTCATCTCCTTTACTCTGTTCATCACTTCTATTTGTTCCCTCGGGCATCCATCCATTCACCTGTCCCACTCAGCTAGCTTCTGCTCTTCTTGACTTCATTACTTTGCTTTCAACAGATTTCGAACCTGCGCTCTTGCACCACCACACCAATACCACGCCCTTCACCATGAAGCACTCGGCTCTCCTGCTTGTCTCCGCCAGCCTCGTTCTGCGCGTCTCAGCATCTCATGTTCTTCGCCGCGCCGACGACAGCCAAGGAGGCGATGCAATAGACGAAAGCAAGGCCAAGGTCTGCTATCCAGCCATCAAGAGCGGCGCCGCCGCTCCGTGCGTGGAGATTGCCAACATCGAATCGGCCTGCCAAGCCAACGGCACTGAGCCCATCGACTACGCGGCGCACGCCCAATGCATGTGTAACGGCAGCTACTTTGCCGACTGGCGGGCCTGCCAGAATTGCCTGCTTGTCCATGGCCTCCGCAGCGAGCGCGATAACCTGTACTGGGATAAAGTCCTGTCCGTCGCCTCTAATTCTTTCTGCACTGGCACGCCCACTGCCCAGTTCCTGTCTGTCTTTGCGTCGGCTCAGGGCAACACCAAGGACGCGCCCCCTGCCACCAGCGGCGACACCAAGAGCTCGGACAGATTCCCTGACCAGACAGACGTCAGCCTCTACTACACTGCCTCGGACACCCAGGGCCCCGGAGCCATTACTGGTGCTGCGGCATCGGCCACGAAGCAGCAACAGACCAACACTGCTACTGGATCGGCGGTCACATCTTCTGGTACCAAGGGTGGCAATAAGACGGTCTTGACTTCGGCGCCCACTACAGGAGCAACGGCGGCTGCTACTACTGCACGTACCTCCACCAATGCTGCTCCGACGGATGGGGCGGGGCCTGGACTGGCAATGGCTATTGCGGGGGCTGCTTTGGTGGCGGCGTTGTGAATGGCGTGAGGGAGGATGATAGAAGATAGACGCGCGGGCGAAGTTTACGGCGGCATGCGTAATGCATAATGGTAGCAGTATAGATAGGAACTAATTGCGATTAATAGTTGGCTGGAGTTTCGTTTGGCTAACGCAACTTTCACGCATCCCGCTGCATGGCTGATGAACGATGGGATATACTCGTGGAATGACTTTTCATTTCTGCCTTGATTGGACGTAATCATCTAGCTGTCTGCTTTTCCCTTGGTACAGCCAAGCAGCTGCGGTGTCTCAACGAGAGGGCCGCGCCATGTCGCGTCTCGTCGTCATCGTCAGAACGTCAGTCGACGCTTTGCATGAATTACTCGGGCATGTGCTTGAACGGCTTGGCCAGGTGCTCCTGGCAGAACGGCAGCTTGCCGACGGTCCAGATCTCCGTGTCCTGCGGCGGGTTAGTGCTTGAGCATTGGACCATGGCATCTAGATGAGAGACACTCACGGGCTTGAGATTCTTCTTGAGCTCCGTGTCAAAGGTGCCGGCCTTGAGTGCGATGATTTCGGGGGCGGCGTCAGGGTCGTGGGCAATGGGGGAGCCGCACTCGGAGCAGAACAGGCGGTGGACAGCCTTGCCCGAGGAGCCCTTGCCGGTCCACTTCTTGACGGGGCCGTTGATGGTGAGCTTGTCCTTGGGGACGACGGCGACGAGGGCTGCAGCGGAGTGAGCTTGGGGTTGTGGTGAGGAGACGAGGGGTAGAGGTACAGTAGGTCGAGCCGGACTGGCGCTGGCAGTCGTCGCAGTGGTCGTAGCCGGTGAGGAGGGGGCTCTCGACGTCAACCGAGTAGGTGACGGCCTTGCAAAGGCAGTGTCCGGTGAGAGGCATGGCTGGTATCGTGCAAGGATTGATTGTAATAGTCTCGTTGAAATTGGTGCTGTGGTTGTCGTTGCGAGTTGTCGCTGGCGGGGAAGGGAACAAATACGTTAGCTGGCGTGGGGGAAGCTCTGGTGGGGCTGGCGAGACTTTATGACGTGTGAGAGCGATGGGTCCTGGGTGCAGTTTGGAGAGGCAACGCCGGCCTCTTTAACAACTGCTGGCTCCAACGGCGAAGTCCTCACGATCCAGACTCGGGGCAGTCGGCAAGGATTGCTATTTGTCATGACCTTGACACGCACGGTCTGTACGAATAGAGAGAGACGATCCATACTGAAGTGAATCGACCTTGCCTCCGTCAACGGCTGCCGAAAGTTTACCCAGCGGGGCCGCTCGTTGCCGTCTCGTTCCGGAAGATTTGGAATTGGGAGCGGGCACCCAATTGCAGCGCCACATTGCATGTCACACCTGGACGCACAGGGTCGTGATCCTACAGGCCCCCTGGCGCTGTTCTAGATTGCCCGCAAAACGCCCATCTGCAAGGTCGGCGTCCTCTGCACCTCCGCGGGATCTGGTGATTGACCACTGACTGCATTGCCGCAGTGGACGCAGCGGGTCGGCCCCGGTGTGTAAGCGCCTTCACTTCCGCCGCATCTTCTATCGCGCTTCGTATTCCGCCAGTAATGCTTTTGATACATGGCCTAGACCTTTCTTTAGCGGGTATTGGTCATCGCAAGGTCAGCATTGCCGTCAAGAACCAAGCGACGCCGACATGCCCGATGAGCTCGATAATCCTGAGAAGCTGAGCACTGCCCATGAAAATGTGATCGGCTATGAAGAGCCGGAGCACGGCTGTCCGATATGACGCCAACAATTGGCTGTCAACTTGCTCCAAGACGTAGGCGTCCATGGAGGAAATGCGAAAGTCTCGGATATCGACGACTGGCGCAGGAGCCGGCTGGCGCACGGCCGAGGTCAGCACTTGCGTGATTTTCTCTGGACGTCGGCGGAGGTTCTGTATCAGTTTGAAAGAGACAAAATCCGTGAAGCTGGAGGCATGCAACGGCGACGAGACGTTTTTCAGGAATATGTCGGGCAGCACGTACGGCTTGTCTACCCATATTGTCCCATTCTCTGTTAGCTCGCTGAAGATGCCCTCAAAGTCGTGCGCGTAGTGAACGAATCGGGAGTAGAACACTGGTGTCAGTACCCTGACCTCCACTTCCTCGACTGTCTTGGAGCGCTCGCTGGCTGACGGCGACGTGTAAACCTCATCGGCAACATCTGTGATGCCGCTGGGAAAATATCTGACGGAGAGTGGTCTCCGGGATTGCTCGACAAGAAATCGCAGATATTTGCGAAACACGCTCTCCAGATTTTTTTCGATTTCGTCTGCATGTCTGCCCAGGCTCTGCTTCAGGGGCTCAGGCCGATACCAGACATGCAGCTTGCGTTTGAAGAACAGAGCGGCAGCCTCCTTGACAATCCTGGGAAATGTGACAAATCCGACCCAGAACCAACTCGACAGGAACACGAGCTTCTGTATGCTGCTCATGGTCGACGGGTCGACGGCCTCACCATCAGAAAAAAGCCGAGCGACGAGCTTCGCATGTCCTTTCGACGATCTCAGGTTAATCGTAACGTCGACACCACGGAAACCTTCCATATTGGCACCGAGAGGATCGCTTGCCAATAGAGAATAGGATCCCTTGCGGGAGTTGAACGGCGAGACATGAAAGTCCTTCGGCCAAGAACCCTTCACCCGCGCTGGAGCCGTGTTTGAAGAGGCGGAAGTGCTGTCCAAGACTCTTTGGGCTTCTTCTTGAAAGTCTCGCAGCACAAGATAAGGCCGCCTTTCGCCAAAAGTGTTGTTGACCTCCAGCACAATGGCAGACAGCACCCTGTCTGAAGAGTAGAGGTACCAGAATGAGACGGGGTTGAAGTGATATCCCAAAAACCTAGCAGCCGTGACCAGATAGGCGTGGGGATATTCAGGAGGATTGACACCCTGCAGCAGTCAGCATTGCCCGCATATAAGAATCGGAGGCAACTCACCTGGGACTTGAGATAGTTGTCCAGCTTACCACGCAGCCCGAGGTCGCTGTGGCCCCTCTGTAGATAGTCCAATGCGCTAACATCATACCAGCCTCTGGTTCTCGATCCTGCGAGCAGCCAAGAGGCGGATTGCTTGGGTTCATCTATTGAAACAAGTCCATTGACATTGCCTCTGTAACCCACTGGAGCGCCCACAGCCAAGTAAGAGTATGTGAAGGAGTGCTTCTTCGGTAAAACTCGTGTATGTGACGTTTGGCAGGGAATCAGGTACGGCCGGCCGAGACCGTTCCAAGCCACTACGTCTTTGGAGAAGAGAGCAGACCATATGTAAATGAGGACGAGCCAGCTGGCCAGCACGACAAGCACAGAGCTTACTGCTGTTTGCACGGTTGCCAAATTGCGTATCCAGCAAGTAAGGAGAGCGCTATTTCTAAATGCGAGAAATATCAGAGTGAGAAGGAGGTCCAGCCAGCTTCTGAGGAACACAAAGTATGCGAGAATGACGCAGAGGATCAGCACCGAAAGCGAATGGCCATGTCTAAGCCGGTCCGCAAAGTCGCTGGCGATTATCAAGGGCAGCCACGGTGAATTGTCCGACAGCTCGTCCATGGCCCTCGAGAGGGGGGGATGTCGGCGACGACCACCCCGAGGGGAAGTTGAGGGGGAGGAGAGTGAGATGCAGCCGCGACACCACTTCGCCAGTCCCGTGTCATGAGTTCCGCGACTGTGCCATCAAGGTGCTTGGGCCATGGAGTCCTCACAACATCGCGACAGACCACCTTATTAGTCATCGCACGAAGTTAGCATGCCGTCATTGACGACCCTCAGGGCGTCCAGGGCTCGTGGAGCCATTAGGTAAGCCGCCCAGAAGATGACACGACCCCATTGGACCCCTAGTTGTCTAGCACATTCCACGATAGACCTGCAGCCACTGTGGCTCCGAGTCAGCTCTGCGTGGCACAGCCTGGACCCCACGAAGGCTTTTATGTCCGTCCCGCCGGTTGACTCAGTTCCCACCACATGCCACCATCCTTCCCGTATATATCGCCCCCGTCAACGGCTCGAAAACATTCTTACCACTACACCGCATTATACCACAAACTCGACGGCCTAGCCATCCAGTTCGACGTCCGCCCATTGCTGTGCGCTGCAGCATTTCTCTTTGCTTCATCAAGCACCGCACGACCGAATTCACCGCTCCACTACCCCGCCACAACCACTCAAGATGTCTGAGGGCTGGGATACCGTCACCAAGATCGGCAGCAAGGTCCGCGGGCCTGGCGCCTCTGAGCGTGAGACTGTCATCCGAGGCAAGGCTGCTCTGAACGCTGCTCAGCGAAGCGGTGGCATCGTCGGCACGGAGAAGAAGTACGCCTCGGCGAACGCGGTACGTCTCGAGCCCTCCCAGCACGTCATACTCGTCGCCATCAGGCGGGACACGTGCAATCACCCCAAGGCGGGTAGGCAATTGCTAACGGATTCACCTTAGGCCGGCAGCGGAAGCGGCGAGGGTCAGCGCCTGACCAAGGTCGACCGCTCCGACGACATCATCAAGCCCAACACCATCGGCAAGCAGGTTGGCGACGCCATCTCCGCCGCACGCCAGAAGATGGAGCCCAAGATGACCCAGAAGGACCTCGCCACGCGGTGCAACACCACCCAGGGCATCGTAGCCGACTTTGAGCGCGGCTCCGCCACCCCCGACCAGAAGGTGCTCGCCTCCATGGAACGTGTTCTCAACGTCAAGCTGCGTGGCAACGACATCGGCTCCCCTCGCTTCCCGAGCAAGAAGTAAGGAAGACGTTCGGTGGACTGTTCAAGCTTGGGGAAGTTGCATGACTAGAGAGAATACATCGCAGCCAAGCCCAGGGGAATGAAGGCTGGCTGAGTTGGCGATGAGCGACATATCTTTGACGTGTGAAACGGACGCCCACAATGGGTGAAAAAGCTGGTGGAGGGGGAGCCAATAGACGGAGTAATGAAGTTGCCAAGTTTAGCAAAGGATTTGATTGCTTCTCTCTATGGCATATTAACAAGATCAATTAGTCTCTTGACGTGCATGCAGCAGACTGACCGACGTCGTTGCAGGACAAATGTCCAGCCCCATTTCCGAACGATGGTATTTCACGGCTTCGGCAAGCGATTCCAAACCGCCAGCTGGGCTACCCACCTCTCGTGTTTCGCCAGCTGCCCTTCTTGTTCCTCCTCTCGAGTGCAGTTGCAATGCCGTTCACTTGATTCCTTTCGTCTTAGCTCTTCGTATGCCTAACGCCCTTGAGAACCCTAATAATACCAGGCGCATTGCGTTTCCGTCTCCTTCTTGAGCCTGTTGTTCTCGACCCTTTAACCATGGGATTCTCTGGCTCAGTTGAGGGCGATGCCGGTCCTCAAGAAAGCTCCACGCATGGTGTCAACCAATCCCCCAGCTCCATCATGAGCCGCCGCCGAGCAGCAAAGATGTCGAGCAGCTTTTCTTCTAACCTCGGCAACCGCAACTCGCCAACACGCTCTCATCTTTCCAGCAACGACGTTAGTTCGCAGTGCGAGGTGCCCAGAAACACCGGCAACCGCTCGGTAAAGTCCATTGTGGGGTGGATCGAGGCCTCGAATCAACCTCCCCCGGCATCGCCAAAGAGAGTCCTGCCCGAGGTAAATCAGAACCCGTCAACCGGCAAGGCGACAACGACTCGAGAGCCTCGTTCGAGAAAACGTACCACTCCGCACGCCCCTGGAGTTGAGGACGACTCATTGGCGTTTCTAAATTATTCAAAGTTCTTCACCGAGACCTCTATTGGCAGGTGTATAGATGGGATCACGGACGATCTATGCAAGCTTCCCCTTCAAGACATTTTCAATAATGCCGGCAAGGCCCTCGCTTCCGAGCAGACGCATGTCAGTCTGCTCGGCTCTGCCAACGATGTCGGAGAAGCGTCTTCCCCTGCCAGGGAGGGTGCCGAGGCCGAGATAACCAAGTCTGGAGCCGCGCTGGGAAAAGTTCTGAACAAGGCTGGCAAAGGAACTGCACTTGCGGATTATCAAGAAACGGATGGCAAGACTCAACGCCGGCAAGAAGACATGACCGCCTCCGTTGAGCATGCGGAAACTTCGATGGGAGAAGGGGCCGCTCTTGGCGCTCTCCGAAGTCCCCAGGAAGTCAACCAATTCTGGAGCCACGTCCGTTCGAGCCTGTACATATCAGATGACGAATTCGAATACAAGTCGGCCGCAAGCAACTCCCACAAGCAGCCAGTGGCTCTCCACGTGGGAGTCATTCCGAGGTTCGTACGGAGCCCATACCTGGGTTTTCATACCTAAAGAGCACAACTGACCTCTCGTCTCTCTCAGCCTTCGCAGTCCAAGTCCGAACACCAGCCTCCCGAGTTTGCCACGCACGCCGACCGCACATCATCAGCACGACTCCTGCTCCAATGAAGACAATCTCATTCTCTGCAAGACTCCGTCGCTGAAATAGACGAGCCATTGGATAAGAGACGCTGAGCCCGCGATAGTGCAGCAAGGGCACAGCTAGAGAGGTGTATGGGAGCAAGTGCGCCTACGTCGCGACATAGGACGAAAGAAGGGACGAAAGAAGAAGTTGGTGTGCAGATAAATTTCTGGCTGGATCAACGGATGGATACATTTTTCTTCTTTTTTTGCGTCCCCTTCGGCGCAGGGAGTCAGGTCAGGTCAAGGGGCATGAGGTCGAGCTCGGATGGAAGCCAGGCGTCCATGCCTCACTTGATTTGTTCATGTAGAAACGTCAGATTAATGATGAGAGGATTTCGGTAAATCCATCCTTGATTGTCATGCACCTATCATTATACTCGTATAAAACCCTGCTAAACTTTTATGAAGCCACCTTGGCGCTGTACTTGGTCGCGGCCGTGTCAAACAGGGTGCTCTTCTCCTGCAGGTCGACCAGGAACTGGTGGTTGGGGTCAACCTTTGCGAGTGCCCTATGAACAATCAGTAACAAGCCACTCAATTAGAGCGAGAAACACTCACTGGGTGAGCTCCGTAGGGTCGCTGCCCGAAATGACTGTCAGGACCAACGTGTTGGCAATTGCCTCGACGTATCCGGGCTCCTTCTTTAGCGCCAGCTCCAGCGCGGCCTGCGCCTCCTCTATGCGGCCTAGGTGCAGCTCGCAGACAGCTTGCGCAACGAGGCTCCGTATCGATGCCGTGGAAGGAGCTTGGGCGAGCTCCTCGTACACGTAGAAAGCTTGTTGATACTTATCACCGCCCTATAGAGCGTCAGCATGGATTTGTCCCGGAGAGGCAGGGCTGGCTACTTACCACTCTGAGTCCGACCCAGGACTCGGCCAGGTTGACTAGCAGGCTATCTTGCGCCCATCTCCGCGCAGCGGCGACTTCCTTGACGGCGAGGTCGGTTCTGTTCTGTTGCAGCTGGATCTGCACAATTAGGGCGACGGCTTCCACTGTTCCCGCGTGTCAGTCCAGCATGAGTCTCAGGTATGCGCTCTTATACTCACGGTTCGCTTGGTGCTGCGACAGCAACGCCAGGGCCTCGTCCGACTTGCCAGCACCTTGCAGGACTGTCCCGCCAAGGATCTGAACGGTAGCGTTGTCGGCGGCCGAGGAGACCAGCTTCTCAACCGTCTTCAGCGCGGCATCGGTGTTTCCCAGCGTGTAGTCGGCAAAGGCGCTAACGGCCTCCAGGTCGGGCTCTGTTTCGCCTTTCACCTCGGCAGCGACATCATCAGCCTGGCCAAGGGCGATTCGAGCTCGTAGCTGGAGGATGCGCGCGGGCAGGGCGTTCTCGGGCGAAAACGACGAGGTGTCGAAGTCGACGACCTCCTGGTACTGGCCCTGGTGGAAGTGGTTGTGGATGTTGATCAATTCACCTTCTGCAGAGTACGGATCCATGGTGGGCGGCTGTTGCGACTGTGTTGTGTCGTGTCGTCTCCTAGATTCCTGAGAGCAACGAGGACAGACAGCCGTGTTGGCATTCGCAACCAATGGAAGGGTGGGGTTCCCGTACAGGAGGGGGGCCCGGTGGGCCAGCAGCTGTGTCGACGGAATTAGCCGACATGTGCCTCGTGAGTACGGGAACCGAAAACGCTTGACTGGAACGCGAGACAGCTACCGTTGGGAGTCTCCTTGTTGGTGCTTGTAAGGCAAAGCTTCCAGCGTCCACTTCTTATCCCGCACTGTTGATGCGTTAACCATTAGCGAAATGCGAGAAGCACAAGACGGTTAAGCCACAGGTTGCCATATTGAAGAGCAGACATCCTCACGGTTCAGCACTTCGCGCATACTGGGAGAACTATCACAACACAACTCCAATCTAATATGCATCAATACTCTTTAGAGAAAGTGTAGCGATCATGAATGCGCTGCTTCTAAATACTTGACGACAGCTGGTCCTCGACGTTGAGGTCTTGCTCGATTTATGCACCCTGTATGCGTGCATAAATGCTCCTATTTCGGGTGGGCGGTGAAACGTCCTTAGCTAATCATGCTGCGGAGCTACTCGTTGCAGCCCTGGAATTGAGGCAGGACTCGTACCCTGGCTGACCCACATCTGACCAGATCTTCCAATCAGGAATGGCGGCTACCCTAGTTTCCCACAAAGCGAGAAATCACCAAAACTTCCCAAATTTCGCTCTCACTGGGAACTTTGCATCACCAAACACAAAGTCACGACACCGCACAACGTCGTCAAGATGGTACGTCTCTGTCGCATTTCCCATGCTGAACCAAGCCCTCGACGAATCGACCATTGCATCTTACGAAGCACGCGAGCGGTCACCGGCGCACGATGACAGTCTTTGGAGGAACGAACTTCTTGGGAGGCGGGGGGCTGCGAAAGGCACGGCATTTCACGATAACGACGTCGCACATCGAAGAGGGCACTGCCGGCACATTGATGTCGAAATCTCTCGTGCTGCACGGCCAAAGACTGCATCGTGCGAACCGACGGCCGCTCGCGACTTCAACGAATGCTCGGTGGCGTTGCGCAATCTTGAACCCAGGAGACTGACTTGGCGGAACAGGTCAACATCCCGAAGACCCGAAACACCTACTGCAAGGGCAAGGAGTGCCGCAAGCACACCCAGCACAAGGTCACCCAGTACAAGGCTGGCAAGGCCTCCCTGTTCGCCCAGGGTAAGCGACGATACGACCGAAAGCAGTCCGGTTACGGTGGTCAGACCAAGCCTGTCTTCCACAAGAAGGCCAAGACCACCAAGAAGGTCGTCCTGAGATTGGAGTGCGTCAAGTGCAAGGCCAAGTCCCAGCTGGCGCTGAAGCGATGCAAGCACTTCGAGCTGGGGTACGTGCAACACCGCGATCGACGACGCGGACGACGTGTGCTAACAAGACGTTTAGTGGTGACAAGAAGACGAAGGGTGCTGCTCTGGTGTTCTAAGTGCATTGTGTGTTTGGGTCACTCCATTTCTCGTGCTTCTCCTTGCAGCTTATGGGCATCATGGACACTGGCGAAGGGGGTACAAGTCCTCAATGGGAGGATGGTTCATAGGGAATCAATAAAAAAGATTTCTGTGTCAAGTTCAGGACGCACCCATTTGCACCAACAAGGACCAAGTGCCGACTCGAATGATGTACCAAATGATGTACCTGCGATTCTGACCATCCAGCGACAGACGATACATGTACGAAGGCAGCGATATAGGCTGGCGGGCTTCCATGCGGTTGAGGGAGCGTGAAGAGAGGGGGGCCATTCCGTAAGCGGGAGTTTACTGGCAACGGAGGCATTGTTTGAGCGAACGCTCTGGCATGATTACGTGCTCTTTGTCCCCTGAGAATGGGTCAAGCTGTCTAAATGTGTCTTAGATAATCTCCCATCTATAATATCTACGCGTCTAGAAACCCTCGCCCGTCATGATGGTTCTGCCACCACCATACCACAGAGTCCCGCTCCGTGCCACCAGACCCCGTTCTTGCCCGACGACCCATTCCCCGATGAACTCAGCGTCAGCTTTGTCCCAGATTTCCTGCTCCAGCCACTTGTTGATGTCGTCAATGGCCTTGATCCAGCGCTCACGCTTCTCCGGCGTGTCGTGGTCCGCGTCGTCAAGGTACCGGCCCAGCGTGATGTGCGCGCTGGGAACCTGGTACCTAGAGCCGACCTCGACCCCGCCATCGCGGACCTGGTCAAAGATGTCGCATCGCAGGTGGTGGTACGTGTAGGCGTCACCTTGCTGAACACCTTCTTGCGGGTCCGGTTGCGTGGGGGATGGGGACAACGATGGTTCTCCAGACGCGGGGAGGAAGGACAGGGCAAAGGCGGAGAGGTCGTATGAGATGATGGGCTTGACGAGGCGGCAGCGGTGAGAGTGCGTATGGGAAGTGATGGACGGAATCGCCGGGCGCAGGGCGGACACAAGGGAGGCAATCTCGTCGGGAGTCTTGGAGAAGGCAACCTCCAGCGCCGTCATGTGCATGTTGTAAGTTGGCATCAACCACACGCCTGCCATTCGCCAGTCAGTTCCTATGTATCACTGCACCTCGGGCATCAGATTACAGCTTACCCGGCGCCGCGGCTTTGAGCATGTCCTGCACCTTGGATGCCAAGCGGAGGACATGGATGGGAGGCCGCGCCCAAAAGACTAAACAATTCCTCTGATCGCGGAATCCGGGCTCCACGTCTGGCCGCTCCAGCCTCAGGAGATGCTGGTCGATAGCGAGGCCGGCAAAGTCCGAGGCCAGAAACCTGGCTTTCTGCTGGGCGTTGCGCTTGTTGCGATGCACGGCATAGAGCTTTTGTATCTCTGCCTAGGCCGGGGAGTCAGTCGAGAGTTGAGAAGTGCAAGTTGATTAGTGTCCTTACATGGTTGTCGTTGCAGGCACTGATCAAGGCTATGTAGGGGTTCTCGCCAGGCTTGAGGACGATGCCGGAGAGATCCTCAAGCTTGTTCACGGCCTCGACAGGAGCGGAGGTGACGGCCATTGCGATGTTGGAGCCTTCTACTCGATCCAGGTAGAGTTGCTACAAGACGGGGTGCTTGCCATGAGCGCAAGGCTGTTTCGTGCGAGGACTGTCAACAGAGGGCGGCCAGTCACGCCTTTTATTGGACATGCTTACGATGACTAAGCTGTTGTTGACGAGACGAAGAAGTCATTTCCAAGGTTGATGAAGATGAAGCTATACGAGAGAGGGTGAAGGCAAAGCGAGTGAGACGGAGATGTTGGAATTTACGAGCTAAGTAATGTGAGATGTTGGGTGGCGTCGTGCGGGTAAATCAGATATGACTGCGGTTGTTTTGATGACTGTACTCGGCCTGTCTTGCCTAAGGTAGGTAATGAGAAACACATGTCACAGAATCCGATGCTTTATTCAATTATTCCTGCAATTAGGTGCAAATGCAACAAGACGCTCTCCAAAAGTAACTACAGCTTCTCTAACCGTGCCACCTTGGGTATTCTCACCTCGATGCTCGGCTCCGCAACCCCCTTGGATTCAAACTCAACCAGCTGACAGTCCTCGTCGCCCACGCCGCTCATCCACTGCGACACGACAAAGTCGAGCGTCGTACCGGCCTCACCAAGGGCGACCATGGGCGCGTGCCACGTCCCCGCGCCGTACGTGACAGCCTGTGCGCCGCTGGCGACAAATGCCCGGAGGCCGCGCAGGTCCGGTAGGCCCCTCCGGGGTAGGTCGTGCCCCCGCGGCACCGGGAGCCCGGCGTCGAGGGCGCTGGGCTGAAGGCTGGGGGCGACGATGACGAGGTACGCCGGGGCAGATGAGGCGAGCGGCACAAACGTCTGCGTGGTGAAGGGGTGGCGCTCCAGGACGCGGACGGTGAAGCTGTCGTGCGATGCGTCCGCGGGACTGAGCTCGCGCGCGGCGCAGACGAAGACGCTCGTCACGGCGTCGGCGTGGCCGCTGGGGGCCTGGCCGTAGAGATTGCGCGGGCGACTCACGGCGCGGTACTGGATCGCGGAGCCCTGGTTCGCGGACACGGCGTCGGCAGGGAGCGTGGACGACGAGGAGGCAAAGGCCGACGGGTGGACGTGCGGGCGGGGATTGGCGATGACGGCGCCAAAGGGAGCAAAGGCTTCGGCAGAGAGGGCCTGCGCGGAGACTTGGACTCTGCGCTCACCGATGCTGACGCCGACGGCCATGGTGTGTGAAGATGAGAAGTGAGGTGGTGGTGGCAATGAAGCGTGATTAATTAGTACGTCGTTGCTTTTACCACCGACCCAATCGTCCGTCTGTCGCAACTGCGTCGGAAATCAATGGCACAACTTAATTCAAGAGCCCAGGAAAGAAACATGACAGAGCAAGGTAGCGAGTGCATAGCATGTTCAAGTATCAAGACATGTAACCGGTTTGTGTGGCTGCACGACGGAGCCGGCTTCCTGCGGGGCGGGCAGCTGCGCCGGTCCCGGACCCCTCCGGCGGGACCCTCCGCGTGCTTCATTCATTCAATCCACCCGGCTGCCGGGAAGACGAAGGGAATTCGCCATCTCAATGGCTGGTCACACAACATGTCGCTTCCAGGCTGGCGACGCGTGACATGGGTAATTGCTGTTTGTGGGCGGGCTTCCCGCGAGAAGTTGATCACGTCAATTGCCGAGTGTGCGTGGGACTCGGCAGTGCGGCACCGACTCGGCGTTCCGCTGCCGCTACTCCGACTGCGCAGATGTTGCTTTGCCATCCTGCCGGCCCTTTTTCTCACCTTTGTCGATTTGTACGCTCACCTGTGCTTCACCTCAGTGCACTCAGTGTTCCGCCTGTGATGGCCAACCACGACTGTTGTCCTTCTTTTGCCGTGATACCCTCTTCGCCACCAGACATCATCGCCCGTAGGACCGACCGTCGTCCCACCACCGGAATAAATGGGGCATGACAGTCCTCACGGCCTTGACGAGCCGGGCCGCGTGCTCGACGTGGACACGGACTCACTCGTCCACTCGGCAAGCGCTGGGCTACGAAGAGAGAGCGATGCGTCTACCGTCACGGGAGGTGATGGCGTCGCTGCCCCAGACGCCCCTGCTGCCGAGGCACAGGCACGGCGAAGCAAGGAGCCTGTAGCATGGAGAGACCTCCCGCGAAAGGACCAGCTGGTCATCATCACGCTGGCTCGGATGAGCGAGCCCCTGGTGCAGACATCGCTACAGGTACGTTCGTTCCCTGCCTCACGGATTACAAGTCCACCCCGTGTCAAGAGTGTGTCAGTCCGCTTACGAGCACCATCGGCAGGCGTACATGTTCTACCAGCTCAAGTGGTTCGACCCGTCGCTCCCCGACGCCACCATCGCCAGCCAGGCCGGCGTCCTGCACGCCAGCTTCATGGCCGCGCAGTTCGTCACGGCGCTGCTGTGGGGCCGCGTCGCCGACTCGACCCGCGCCGGCCGCAAGACGGTCCTGCTCATCGGGCTGCTCGGCACCAGCGCGTCGTGCGTCGGCTTCGGCTTCTCGACGACCTTCTGGCAGGCGCTGGTGTTTCGCACGCTGGGAGGCATGACGAACGGCAACATTGGCGTCATGCGTACCATGTAAGTCACCGCGATATCTGAAGTGCTGAAGTGAAAAGGGACTGATGCTGTGTGCAGGATCAGCGAAATCATCCGGGAGAAGAGGTTTCAGCCCCGCGCCTTTCTCCTCCTGCCCATGTGCTTCAACATCGGCGTCATTGTCGGCCCCATCCTCGGCGGCCTCCTCTCCGACCCGGCCGGCAGCTACCCGCATCTTTTCGGGGCCGTGCCCTTCTTCGTACGCTTCCCCTATGCGACGCCCAACATTGTCAGCGCCACTTTCCTGCTCTGCGCAGCCGCCGCCGTCTGGCTGGGTCTCGAAGAGACGCTCGACGGTCTGCGTGGCGGCGCGCCCGACCTGGGGACCCGGGTGGGGACGAAGCTGGCCGCGCTGCTGCGGAGGCGTTTCTCAACGACGACGGCAGGGTATGAGGCCCTGCCGACAGCGGAAGTTGAGCTCACGGTCGAGGGCGCGCCGCCGTCGAAGCCGCTCGTGAAGCGGTACACGCAGCGCCTGGCCTTTCGGCGCATCTTCACGCGCAATGTCGCCCTCACGCTCTTCGCCCAGTTCTTCCTCACCTTCCATGTCGGCACCTTCAACTCGCTGTGGTTCGTCTTCCTCTCGACTCCCGTCTGGGACCCGCGTACATCGCAACATACCGTCCGCCTGCCGTTTCGCTTCACCGGCGGCCTAGGCCTGCAGCCGCGCTCCATCGGCCTCGCCATGGCCGTGCTCGGCGTGATAGGCATCACTATGCAGCTCCTGCTGTACCCTCGCATGTCTGCCCGCCTCGGCACCATTCGATCCTGGCGCCTCTCGCTGCTCTTCTTCCCCGTCACTTATTTCCTCGTGCCGTACCTGGCCGTCGTGCCCAGCACCTCGGCGCCCCCCGCGGCCAAGGCCGGGGCCGCGGTCTGGCTCGCCCTCGTCGGCGTGCTTCTGTTGGGGGTGACCGGCCGTACCTTTGCTCTGCCCAGCCAAGCCATCCTGGTGAACAACTGCTCCCCGCACCCGAGCGTCCTCGGCACCGTTCACGGCCTAGGACAGAGTGTCAGCAGCGCGGCGCGCACCATTGGACCCATGATAGGAGGCGTCGTGTACGGCTTTGGGCTCAGCAGGGGCGTCGTCGGCGTCGTGTGGTGGGCGCTTGGTGGCATCGCCGTCTGTGCTTGCCTGGCCAGCTTGCTGGTCCGAGAGGGAGACGGACATGAGATCTGGCTCGACGGCGACGAGGAAGAACCTGGAGAGGTAGATTTGTAGCAAGAATGAGCATTTTTCGAGCCCAGAGGACTGGGTTTCCCCTTGAACTGAAAAAGCGCACGCACATGTCACAGCCCGAATGGCCTGGACTTGCCTCGCTGCTTGTCTTGTTTGCTTGTGTGGTGCACTGTGCAGGTATTGCCCCAACTCGTGACTCGTCACTCCGTCTTCGCTGTTGTCTGATAATTCAATCGTCTGTGCGGTTTCTCGTTTGCCAACATCATCGGCGTCGGATACCTCGCATATGAGGCATTAAGCTGGAACGCACCACGAAAGCTGCGCAACATCTGCCGACCTCTTTTCATGTCCCAATGCGAGCTCCGCCCTCGAGAGACGATCGCGGACGGTCCCGGCCTATATGTCCTGCCGGCCCGTCATCTCTGTCGACGTGAACTACAATACTGTACCAGCAGGATTTCAGCGAGGCACCATCAGCATCATCCAGTCCCGCCACCATGTATCGTTTTCTTCTTTGCGCACTCCTTGGCTTCAGTCACGCTGCCACCGCTGAACCTTTGCCAGCCATCAGTCAGCTTGGAGTGCGTGGAGCGGTCGAGACGCCCATCGAATGGGACGTTGAGGCGTTCCCAGATGGGCCACTTCTGACGCTCGTGGGAACTGTGCAGCAGGTACATGCGCAGCTTGTCAAGATCAATCCCAACTATACCTCGGACTTTCCTGTCTACGACCTAGGGAGTCGAAGCTCCTCAGGATATAGTCGCTTCGACTTCTCGCAGGAGAAAGCAAATTGCGACGCCAACAGATGGGGGACGGTTGATCAAAACGCGATAAACGAAGGCGTGGACTATCTTCAGAACGTGCCAAAAGGCAAGCCTCGTAACCGAGGCGGACCAGCTGCGTGCGGGCAGGTCAGCTGCTCGTGGGATACAGCTATCTGGTGGTGTAATGATGTAAGTCGGCAATGTGAGCTACTGAACGGGGTGGTAATCACTTACACCGGCCCAATAGTCGAAGGAGCCCAGGACCCTAGACCATTGGAGTTGGATTGCCGACGGTGCACTTGAGGTTTCCAAACAGTGTGTCCTCAAACACCAAGAATCGGGTGGACAGGCGTTTCATAGGTCAGGCTGGAACGTCGTGGTCTGCAAAGGGAGCTGCTAAGTCAAGGCTGAGATCTTTAGTCAGTAGCACAATGTTTTTTTGACGACCCAATCTTGGCTTTGTTTGTACTTACCTACGCACTTGTAAGATGCAACACGACGGAACCTCCTCCAGAGACCTGGCCGAGGGAGGCGGATAGGTAGCAATAATGGTCAATTCTCGAGTAACAAAAACTCCGTTCCCAAATCCGGCTGCGACCCGGGACAAAGACAATACTGGACGCCGAATGACCTCCCGGGCAATATAGTACATCCCATGATATGTTTCGCGGTCCTGATTCGAACATGCAGCCTACCAGCCATTCCGTTGCCATCTTTTTACGCTGTCCTTTGCTCTGCAATGCATACCACTGTTTCTGTCTATGCAAACTCCCTCGGGCGCTGCACACCCCCAATGGCGGGTTCGTCTTCGTAGTCTCTTGCGCCCGAGCTTTTCCATGGTGTGGGTGATGAGACGGGTTGCAGACCAATCTGATGCGACGGAGCCTCGTAGCCCGGCGGCGGATCGGGCGAATAACCAGATCCCGAAGCCGGAGGATTCTCACGCCACGGCTGCGGTTGATAGCCTGTGTTGGCGCCGTTGAGAGGACCGCCCATGGCCTGGAGGCGCTTCCTTCTTTCAAGCCGCTGCCGCCAAATGACGACGAAAAGACTGACCACGAGGCCGAGGACGATGAGACCGGCAAGCACACTGCCGTACTTGCGATCGAGGGCAAAGGTAAAGCCGCTGGTTTTTCTTTGTTAGCGCATAGAAGCAATAGTCAATGCGAGAACGGGCGACGTACAGAAATGAGTTTAGCACGCCGAGGAAGATGACAAGGCGACCTAACCACAGATGAACTCTACCATACTTGGTGGGCGCTTGCGTCTTGCGATACTGCGTGTGGTGGAGGAAGCCGAGCGAGAACTGGATCAGGACAAAGGCGACGATGATGAAGCCAAAGATCTGGTGGTAGGAGCGGAAGCCGCGAGACTGGAACGTGTTAGCGACGGAAGCTTTTTCTCATGTCTCAAGGAACGCACCCTCTGATAGTTGAAGCTGGCAGCCACGCCGAGGCCAAGACCGGCCAGGACACCCACCATGGCCAGCGTCTGGTTCAGGCCGTGCCAGCGCGCCCAGCGGCCGAGGCGCAGCACGACGACGCCAAAGGGGAACAGGCCGACGAAGCACAAGACCATGAAGGTGGCATGCAGTGCGGCCTTGATGTCGGAGACGCCCGTCTTGCTGTAGTCGAGCGAGGTGCCCTCGTTGACGGAATCCTTGGTCAGGACCGGCACGTCGGCGCTACCCTGGGTGCGCTTCATGTCGATGGTGAAGGTGCCGTACTCGCGGTGCATCTTGATGGCGGCGCTGGCGCTGTCGCTGCCGAAGCTCTCCTTGGGCCCGACGGCGTAGATGGCCTTTTGGTTGGGCGAGGTGACGTCGATGTAGCCGCTGTTGGAGTCGGCGGCGGGCCAGCTGCGGCAGTGCTCGGTGCACTTTGCGTTGAAGACCATGTAGCCGTCGCTGACGCCGGTGCCGTTGAGCACGTCGAACTTGAGGTCCGGGTAGAGCTGGGGCTCGTAGTTGCCGTAGGCGACGCGCGGGGAGAAGGTGACGTTGTCGCCCTTGTTGTTGCGGTAGATCATGAGGAAGAGGGCGCCCTTCATGTCGTCGCTGCCGATGCCGACGGCGGCCCACGAGTTCTCGACGGGCACGCGCAGGCTGAAGTAGATGTCCGAGTTGTCATTGTCGGGCACGGTAAAGGCGAAGCCAACGTTGCCGCCGGGCGACACAAAGGTGGACTGGCCGGGGGGGTTGTCCTTGTCGGCGGCGAGGACGCGGCTGGGTGCGAGGGCTGTGATGGTGGTAGCATCGTGGTTAGCTAGCTGGCTTTTGTCCACGTCAGACAGAGGTTGCGCTGCTCACCTGCAGCAGCAGCGAGCGCCGCGCGCCAGAACGTCTTGTGCAGCATCCTGTCGAGCTCGAGTCGCAAGAGACGGGTTCGAGCCGCAGCTGGTGCAGGAGGCAGGACGGGTGCCCGGCGGGAGGGTGCATCGATCCATCGCTCGCTTTACGAGGTCAACCGCAGTAGCAGCCCCCTAGGCTCGACCCCTGGCGGCGCGTGGCTCCATCTGGGCGCGGGTGGCCGGCCGTGGTGCCAATTTCGTTAGCTCCCTCCACAGCGCCGAATAAGAATTGAGTTAAAGCCGTGATCTGCCATGCGCCGCCCTCCCTTTGCTCCCAATGACGCACGAGAGTCGATGAGGCGGCGCGAGGCTGTGGAGCGAGTTGCGACGACGGGGAGCCCGCGCCACATGTTTGATGGACGTTTGTTTCGCAGCAGAACACGAGCATGACGGGGCGGGCGGTCGAATAGAGTCGCTATGGGATGGCAGATTTGCACTTGATCGGATGTTTGGCTACCTCGACAACCTGATTTGTCTTTGTGTGGCGCGTCGTAGGCCAACGTTGATGTAAGTGTAATGCAACGGCGTCGATTCGCCGTCACTGGGGGAGTGGCTGCCCACCCAAGGGGGTGACAGAAAAAGGTGCGTTGCAAGAGTCTCTTGCTGGCGGGAGTACGATCCACGCCGGTAACGGTCAAAGTAAAAAAGGAAAATAGAAAAAAACAATAGGTACTGCTTCTTAAAATATCTATTAATCAGATCATGAGAAGAAAATGCGAAGACATGTTACAATATGTGCAATTTGGGCCATGGGAAATAGTTGAGCTGTTCAAGTCTCTCGTGGTGCAAGGTGGGCAATAGCGTATTGGGGCGAACCTTTTTCTAACACCCCCTTGCCACCTACGCTAAAGCAGTGCGCAACTCAAACGTGTGACGAGGCATACGGGCAACATCGCCCTACCCGAGCCAACCGAGCGTCTTATCCGCCGACTTGGCAACCTTCGGGAAGGAGTCCCCATTGATGTGGGCAACATCGGTCTGAAGTCTGCCAGCTCGTCACCCGTCGCAAGCCGGTATACCCAGAGCTTGATTTAGAGGGCGACAATGGCAACTCCTCAGAGGAAGGCGAACCCATCTCGAGCGAGGCGGAAGACGATGCCATGCAAGTCATGAACGTCGAGACGAGTGCCCGGACGACTGACAAGATCAGGGCGGAGCAGAAGGTCATCAAGCGCAACAAGGCGGTTGCCCGCCGCTGCCATGTGTGAATTGCCCTCCATCGCGTCATTACCGGGGCGAAGCTCTCGTGCAGAGACGACAAACTACTTTTGGCACGCACGTCTATGAACATTGTATACGTCAAAATCCCGTAGCCATCATATCAACAAACTCCGGCATAGACTCATCGACCACGCGTCAATCACGCATGCTTCATCAGCTCCATCACGACAGCCCGTTGAGGACCAGCTGCGCCTTTTGCGCATCGCCAATGTTGACCCAGTCCAGCTGAGCCATCGAGTTAGCCCTCTCGCCACGACGACCGGGACACGAAACGCAAGACTCACCAGCACAACATTGGGCTGCGGCCGCCCCTGGCTCTTGCACAGGTCGACCTGCTTCTGGATCGACGCCAGCGAGTTGGTGTTGCCCGCGTCCAGCATGTCGGGGAACACAATGTCGCCAATCTTGAAGTTGAGCATGTGGTTCATGATGCCCATGAGCCGAGCCGGATCGCCCCCCGACGGCCGGTCCACGCTGCACGTCGGGAAGCTCTTGTCCGTGATGCCGTACGGCGTCTCCCAGTAGTAGTCGAACTCGCCGAGGATGTAGTCGACCTTGCTCCGGTCCGCGTGGTAGTCTGCAGCCCGTGTCAGGCCCCAGTCCTCTTCTTTGCATCCCTCATCAGTGTCGGACTCACCCATAAAGACAATCAACCGGGTCCCGGCATCAATGAGCTCCTGCAGCGTCGGCCACTGGTCCTTGGCCACGACGCCAGCAGGGCGAAAGACGTATCGGGTCAGGCCCGAGCCGCCAAACGCCGCGTCGAACTTGTCCACGGCGAGGCCATCGCTGTTGGTGAGCAGCAGCGTCACCACCTCGTCGGCGTGGCCGCCCATCCAGTCGGCAATCTCTTGCAGATACGCCGCCAGCGAGCCGACGTCCAGCTCCCAGCAGTACGTGTGGCACATCTCGACCTCGCCGTCCTTGTCCCGCGTCTGCGCCTGCAGGAAGCGCACGCCGCTGTCGAGCTGCTCCGTCACCGACACGAGCTGGTTGTGCGCGAGCGTCTGGCCCACGAAGACGCTGTTGTGCGTGCCGATCAACGTCACGTCCGAGTACCGCCGCCCGCACAGCTCGGCCCGGCCGTTGCAGGCGGCGACGGCCGTCGTGGCCGCGAGGGGGAGCACCAGAGGCAGCTGCATCTCGGGAGCGCCCGCTGCGAGGCCGATGGCTGCCGCTGCCGCTCGCGGCGCCACGAGGCTGCCGACGAGGCCCAAGCCCTGCTTTATACGGGCGACGGGCATGGCTGGCTGGCCGCTGGGCTAGACTGCGACAGGATGCACCCCATCGCCGGCGTCCGTGCCTGTCCGTCTCGGGTTGGCAGGCCGGCAGACTGACTTTACGTGGGCATGTGGGTGGGATCGTGGCCAAGTTCTGCAGGGCTACCCCGAGGCATTTCTGAGTTTTGACCCCTCGGCCTGCAATGCCGATGACGCCTCTCGATGCCGTGGATTGGACTGCAGCGGGAAAGGGGCCGGTCCAACGCTAACCAGCATCACTGCGGGGTTGCGAGTTTGTCGAGGGTGTGTGGCGTCGAATAAGATGGGTCAGCGTCGTGTCTGCTAATTCAGGCTTACGGGTGATATTATTCAGTGACAGGAGTACCATCCCGGCCATTCAACAGAGGCGCTCGAGGCGCTGGGTTGCGTGAAGAAGCTGACGCCTTGTACGGGGTCATATACCAACGAGGTTTCGCTCTAACATCCACTCTGTAGGGTTGGCTCGGGAGCAAGATTGGCAAGACGCATTTTGGGGCAGCCATTACCAGCGCCTGCTCAAAATAAAGAAAAAGTTGACCCAGAGGATACATTGTGGTGCTTCCCATGTGTCGGGAGCGAGGGGTGGAAGCAGCGTGGGGACGGCCGGCTGTGTAAGATATACTGAATTGTACATCGCCGCGGGCTACCAAAGCTGCCCCTCCCGTCGGCCCGGGCCTTCTCTCTTTCTCTTCATTCCAACCTCACTGCCACCGGTAGATCTAACCCTTCGTTTCATAGACTATCGAAATGTGTGAAATCATCGTGGGGATTCTCGCAAGGGAGGCGGTAAAGGGGGAGGAGTGATCCGCGCAGGTGCTCAATACTGTCGCGTTAAAAACCCTATGCTTCGCATACGTAACATCTTCATTCTCGCCAAAATCCACCAAAGCTGCTTCTGGCCTCGCCATATCCTTGGTTGATGAAAATCACATGTACCTGCGAGTCTCTGATCCAGCCAGATGGGTTTCGTAGAGCCTTCGTTGCTTCGTTGCTTGAGCATACGCTTGGTCCGCGTAGTCTTCATGAGTTTGGCGTTTTTCGGCAGTGTGGTATGCGTAGGGATAGTCTCTCAAGAAGTCATCCCGCATTCGCGCGTTTCTAGAGATTAGCAAATTTAGTATAGCTTACTGCTCTGTTAAAAGCACTTACATAACTGATGCCTCCGCGGATGACTCGACTCCATGGCCGTAGCCTCGGTCTTCGAGGAATGCGGTCTAGGCTCCTGTTTCGGGTGGCCATGGGCTTGCTGAAAGGACCTCTAGTACTCGGAGTGTTCGATGTGCAGTCCGGGTGGGTCCAGGTAGTCCTTGGAGAGAATGTTGCTCCCTGACTATTCGGCTACTAGGCCTTCGCGCCCATCTCTCCTGTCAAACTGTCCGGGGAAGTATATCCCTCCGTAGAATTTGGCAAATTCGGCGACGAATGAGGGCTGGAGGAGGGTGAAGAGAGCCTCCTGGAACTGCTAGTGGCTCGGGGGTGTTCAAAGGTAAAACCAAATTCCTTCTCAATCCTATGCATTAGCGTCTGGGGTAATCTGACGCCTTCGAGCCGCTCCTCAGCGCTCTTGCGGGCGGTTCGGTCGAAGAGTAGATGCACCTCGGCCGGGTCCAAGTCTCTCGCTCGTCGGAGATTGTCCCCCGCGCGACCTGTAAGCCTACCGGCGTCCCAGAAAACGAAGGCCCTTTCTCGTAGAGGAGATTCCATGATGCCGTCGTCGTTGATCTGAAAGTAGACGTCGTTGTACTGAAAGTAGAGAGCTTCTTCCGGATCCTCGAACGAACACCACCAGCCAAGATTGGGTCGTGAGATGTCGCGATCGTCAACCGCGTTCGAAATAAAAGTTCTTCGAGGGCGGCCACCACCAGCAGCGCAATCTAGCGCTTCAGGCAAGAAATGACGCCCTACTGGAGGAGCATGTTTCGAAATGATATCTTTGCGTTCATTCTCATCCGCAGTTGCAAGACGATAGATGAATGCCAAGCCCAAGGATCCGAGATAGCTGATGATGCTTGACGAGCGGAATCTGCCGTCCTTCGAGAACATGTTGAGATCCGTAAGATCGAGGTCATCGAAGAATCTCATACCGTCATCATGAGTTTTGGTTTGCCCTTCGCCATTCTCAATCCAAGTTGTCTTTGAAGAGCCGAGGATCGAGTCATCCACCCGCCCACTGGCTGTTGCGACGGGAATCCTTCTGCGCCTGGGGGGGTCTGGAGATGAAGGGCGAGGGCGAGCCAAGCCAGGAGGGCGACGAACACTCGGGGTTGTGAGAACCGACTGAACAACTTGGTGTTCGAGATCGTCAATAAATTCCCCAACAAGGGACGCAAAGTAGTGGTGGACACAGCTCATCTCCTCTACCTCCCATGGGTCAATCCGAGCTAGGAACTGAGAGAACTGCGCGTCGGCCGAGACACGTGAATTAGAGGGCCGAGCACGGTAGTCGACCGGGTAGACTCTAGAATAGAGCTCATGCCGAAAAAAAGCTCTCTGAAACCTCGCGCGTTCCGTGGACGACAGGCTGGGTTCGACATCTCGCTCGAGACCCAGAGTTCGCATGGCGCGAGTGGAGTATGCGTCGACGAAATAACTGGTCTGCGAGTAGAGTCGGCACAGGGCGATCATGCTCTCCTTATCTGCAGGAAAGTCGAAAGACTTGGTCTGGAAATACTCGTCCAGGAATGCCTCCAGAGACTCGGTCTGTCGCAATCCAGGAGCAGCGGCGGCTACGGCACGGACCGCAGCCACCGCATGAGGGAGGGCGTCGGGGAGAATGGCATTTCTGAGCACGGCCGAGAGAGCTCGTTGGGGCGAGCCACTGTACACCCGAAAACAGTGTGCTGATGCGCTGATGAGGGAAAAAAGGTCTTGGGGAGAATCCAAAGCCCCCAAGATGAGAGAGGTGATCTCTGTCGGGAGACGATGTAGAGCCATATCGGGCCAGGCAAGGGAATGGGTGAGTTTTGCGACAAAACAGCCCGTGATGCGGAAGGGAAGATTTCAATTGTAGAGCCGGGCTTAAGGTACTGAGAACATGAAGCAGTGCCACGATGCCCGGGCCGCTCAACCAGGGTCCAAACGGAGTACGAGCAAGGCGCTTGCTTAACCCGCGGGGAGTCGCGCCAATTTAGTGGGGGGCGGGGGGGGGGAAGAGAGACTGGCGGTCCCTGGCGCGATGGGGTGGCCAAAAATGAAATGGGCGTGAGCTCTCATCCAACCAATCTACGCGACCGAAATATGGGAGCCCACCTGAGCCCATCACTCGCGCCGCTGCCTACCTCTCACATGAGGCGGCCGCAGGTCCGCAGGGCTGCGGACAAGGCGGCCAGTTTCGCCAAGCGCCCAAGACCCCATCGGTGATGGAATCACTTTCAACGATTGACTTGACGGCATCTGAGATGGAAATGGTTCTTCGTCTTGCAAGCCGTGCAGCTAGCTGTGGACGGGGACTGGGGCTTCTTGATATGACTGAAGACAGTCTTCGAAGCCGGAGCTCTTTGCTAGAGTTCCGAGGCGCGTTGTGGACGAGTCGTCCGTCCACCTCGTATGCTTTAGAAAATAACTGGCTATAAATGCTCAGGTAATGCTACATATAGCTTACACGCTGGCAGGTTCTTGTGGCCACCCAGCCACGCCGCCCGCTACCAATCCTGCCATGATAACAGATGGTCCACACACGGAGCTCGTCCGATGGCGAGTCGGAACGCAGAGATTCTGACTGCTTCCAGGCGCCTGCAGCAGAGGAGCTCTCTCGCCCACCTCCCCACCATCTTTGCAGCTCTCGCCGAACATCATCGCCGTGATAAGCCCTGAAATCTCGGATCGAAGACGCTGTAGCCTGGAGCTGCGCGGCTGCCGAATGGTAAGAAGCTCACAGCGAACACGCTGCAGAGCAGTCGCCCATGGGGTGCTGTCTACATCACCGCGAGCCGCTTCTTTCCTCCACAGCCGCTTGAGATTAAACAGGTGCTCGATGGACTCATCTGGGATGCAGCGTATCAACACAGCCACAGGCATACAGAAAACGCCGAGGACAAGGGATATCGCCCATTCCTTGGCGGAAAGTGGTGTTGCCGAGAGAGCGCTTTCGCCAAAGGTGATGATCAGGATCTGGCCCGTGATGATGGCCAGGTTGACGGCGATGAAGAATGGGTTCTTATGGATCCCTTCAAACACGTTGAGCTTGTTGTCGAGGCGGCGATGGCTGTTTTCGAATTAGCATGGATCATGAGTCGAATCAATGTATTCATCATGCGACATACTTGTAGAGATTAAAAAATTGCATCCAGACGTAGGTATTGAAGATGAGTGTCTCGAGCGACTCCACGTCTTCCGGTCGAGCAAATCCCAGAATTCGAGCTCCTCCAAAGTTCAAGAGCATAATGACGGCAAATTGGTATATAGATTGCCCAATAATGAGCTTCCATCCCGTTGCAGATATCAACGGTGCCGACTTCCTCTCCGGCTCTCTTTCGAGAACTGTTGCGTTTGGAGGGTCCGTGGCGAGAGCCAGAGCAGCAAACGTGTCCATGATGAGATTGACCCAGAGCAGCTGAACAGGCGTCAGGATTGACTCCCCTTTGTCGCTGGCAATCGCCGACACGACGGTGAGCGTGACTGCTGTGATGTTGACGGTAAGTTGGAACTTCCATTTGATATTGTCAGCACTTCGTTTCCTCGTGCTCCTTGTCAAAGCAGACTTACATTGAGAAACTTTTTGATCTCGTCATTCACAGTGCGGCCCCATTCTATCGCCTTGACAATGGAAGAGAAGTTGTCGTCCATGAGAACAATTGACGAGGCTTCTTTGGCAATCTCGGTACCAGACATGCCCATCGAAAACCCAACATCGGCGGCTCTCAGGGCCGGCCCATCATTGGTGCCGTCACCAGTCACCGCCACCGTCTCGCCTAGTTCTTTCAGGCGCTTGACCAACCTCCTCTTGTCCTCTGGGCTTGATCTTGCCAGAACTTGCAAATTTGGCAATATTCTATCCATCTCTCCGTCGGATAATTTTCTGAAAACAGGGCCTTCGACAACGATGCCAGAGTCGGTCAAGATCCCGCATTCTTTTGCAATTGCTTGGGCGGTTCGGACATTGTCCCCCGTCACCATTCTGACGACCACCCCCGCGTGCAGACACTTGGAAACGGCATCGGCGACTCCAGGCCTGAGCGGATCCTGAGTTCCTAGCATCCCTAAAAACGTCATGTCGGCCAAAATGTGTTCCACCGGGACCTCATCCGCTGAATGGCCTAGAGGCGGCCAGATAAACGTATCCTTATAGGCAAAGCCGAGAGCTCGCAACGATTCGGAGCCATACTTTGCAACGACATCCATCAGCGCTACGTATCGTTCCGTAGTCAGCTCCACGTCCTCGTCGAGCGGAGAAGTTGCCCGCCGTATAACTCGACTGCAACGTTCCAAGAGCACTTCCGGCGCTCCTTTCACATATACGCGGTAAATGCTACCACGAAGCTTCGTCACAGTGGCCATGAACTTGCGGCCGGAATCGAAAGGGTAAATGTCCAGCACCTCGGCATTGGCACGTTCTTCGTGAAGTGGTTGCATGCCCAGCCACTCTTTTGCAAACGTCAGGAGAGCGGCCTCGGTCTTGGAGCCGATAAAAGCAAGCTTGCTGTCTTCCTCTCCCTCAAACGCGGTAGAGTTGATGGCAATCGACTTCACCATGATGTCTCGTAGGTCGGGGGCAAGTGACGAACAGAAGTTCCTCGTTGAGGCAACGTCTTCATCCAAGGCCGGGATTTCCAGCGTTCCATCCATGTTGGGGCGAGTTTCGGCATCTTGTGTCTTGTGCAGTGATCGATTGCCAGCTCCCTGGTCTGCCAGGTTCGAGAAAAGACTGCTTACGCCCATAGCCCCTGCGGTTACCCTCATCTTGTTCATTGTAAGCGTCCCGGTTTTATCGCAGCACACTGTTGTCGCATTTCCCATAGTCTCGCATGCCGCTAGGATCCTCACGAGGTTATTATCCTTTAGCATCCGTGTTACTGTGACTGCTAGAGCCAGTGTGACAGCCAGCGGCAACCCCTCCGGGACTGCTATAACGACAATGGTGATTGACACAATGAATATCCGTAGAAAAGTTTGGACCAACTCGAATGGAGAGTCGCCACTCCCTGGGATCTTGACTAGAAATTTGATGACGAGTGCTGCAAACAAGAGGGTAGCAATTGCCACTCCGGCTATGGCAATTTGGTCGGCGATGACGCTAAGCTTCTGTTGTAAAGGTGTTGCCTCAGTCCGCTCTGATGTGTCCATTTTGAGCTGGCCTTGGGTGCTGTGTATGCCGACGCTGGTGACGAGATAAGTGCCGATTCCTTCCAGAACCTTGCTGCCCGAGACCATGAAGGGGTCGAGACTATCGGTATCCCTGCCCGTCTTGAGTTTTATCAGAGCCTCGGCGGCTGGCAGTTTCTTAATCTGGTCAGATTCACCCGTGATTGAAGATTCATCAGACCAAATGCTGTGCCCTGATATCAGAACTCCGTCTGCCGGGACCAGGTCGCCCGGTTCCAGATGGAGTACGTCCCCCACCAAGACATCGAATACTGAGATCTCTACAGACCTGCCGGATCGAACCGCTTTGACCATGCGGTCTTCTTTCTAGACGAGATCAGTACACTCTCCATTGTTACATATGAGGCACCGAGGGAAAAGGTGCCAACATGTCTTACCTTCTTATTTAGTCGAGCAAACTGCCGCTCCTTCTGATAGTCATTCAGAGCCCCGGCAACAACGACAATCATGACTGCTGTCATGATGGTAACGCCATCCACCCACTCGACCCGTGGCTGCCCCGGTGCATGGGGCTGGCCAAAGGACTGATATAAACCGAGCGCCAGAGAGACGGTAGCCACCACAGAGAGCAAGATGAGTACCCTATCGCTGAGCGCTAATATCATGAGCTCAAATATGCCCCTGATTTTCCGATCCGGTGTTCTGTTCGTCCCGAACACATTTTTCCTGGCCTGTAGAGGGTGACATTCGTCCTGCGACGGCGATTGCAACGGCAGGTCAGTATTGTCGTGCACCCACAAGTCGCCCCTGCCCAAGCCCGCAACAAGATCCGTCCGCAGACCACGAGCCAGTTCACTAAGCCCACCGAGCGCTTCAAGCTCAGGAACACTTTTCAAGCTGACCATGTCCGCCAGTGTCCCGGGAGTGAAAGTAAAGAGCCCACCATCTCTGCCCGTCTGAGGACTGGATATGCCTTCATGGCTTTGGTGTCTTGACAGTGTCATCTCGGACGACCCGGCGCGCGACTCTTGGACAGAGAAGACGGGAGTCATGGTGCTGCTGGATGAGCCGTCGCACATAGACGGCGAGAGGACAGTGGAGTCTGAATGGCCCGGGAGAGATGCTGTATCAGGCATGTCGAGGGTTGTTTGTCAGCTGTGGTTGGCGGAGCAAGTGAGTTTCTGAGGAAGTGCGCCCTCAGAGTGTGCCGTATTCTGCCAAGGGTCGGGCGGCATCGTCGCTGGCGACAGATGGGCCGCGAGAAGGAGCTGAACTCGACGCGCTATTGTCCTGTGGTGGCAAGTGTAAGATGGTCCGTTCACTCAGAAGGCATGGTAAGCTTGCGCAACGGTCACAGTCGGAGCTCTGTCTTCTTGCGAAATGAATGCCGACCGACGCCTGGTAGCAGTCGCATCGACAACTCGAGCACGATTGAGATGGCTTAGTATGGTCATGCGCAGTGTGAGCGGTGGCGGCCTGGTGTAGTCATGCTAGTTTCCCACGGAGCTGGCTGGTCTCAGATGCTCATTTCGTATTAGCTCCTCAGCAAAGGTGGCTGCGGCTGTGTCTCGCGGTTCGCCAGCTGATGGCATGGAATAACATTTACCACTGCCTCATCCCGCATTTAGCGCCAGATCGAGACCGGGCTGGCCAAGTCCAACAAACGTGCATGCCACATGGCCTTGGGTCCAGCGATTCGTCTTTGTAGCGGAGAGAATTGTCGTTGAAGTTGGTGTTGCAATTGCTAACGACGGCGTTGTTTCGATTTATCCATCGCGATACTTATTCAGAGTACTAATGGCAGTGACGTAGGTCGCCGACGCCCGTGTGAAGCAAGCATGCACGGTACCTGGCTCTGAAAACAAAGCTGCGACGATGTTGCCTATTCAGGCCGCCTGCATGTTCTGGGTAGACGAGAATCGCCGTTTTGCCACCTGCTCAGGGTGAGAATAGTACATTCAATACTGGCGCCTTCTTGTTTACTTACCGAGCCTCACATGAAGATGGAGCGTGACCCACTTGCTCGTATATAAGACTGACAACTGGCGTGTTTGACACAGCACAGCCCCAGGGCCCGTCAAAGATTTCGAGGCGCGTCGGTAATTACAGACTGCACATGCTTTCAATTATCGTAGACTGCAAGTAATGTTGAACTGATCACAGCCACCCTTTGCACGTGATGTTTCATGAGCTCCTTCGAAGGCGCCCGGTTGGCGTGTTTTGCGGCTTTGGTCTCTTCGCCCTCGGTCTTCTTGCCGCCTTGGCGAATCGGATTCCGCAATCTAGATCCGTGAAGGGGGAAGGGCAGCTCGATAATCAGTAAAGCCAAAATGACGTGGTCATCGGCAGATGATTGTGTCTCGGCAAAATGCACAAAGTTTGTCGATAGTAGCCGTTTGTTACAGCCATCTGTATGCAGAGTTCCGCTAGCAGCCAGGGAAGAGGCACAACCCGCTTTGTCCAGGCACACAGTGGGGCCTGTATCTTACCGCCGCCGCAACACTTTGTCCTCTGCCAAAGCTGACAGCAACGTCACCTCCAGCTCCCAATCCTTGATATCGCTTCACCAGCATCTGGCCATGCCCATCCGCCGGCCATGTCGCACCTCCTCTCCATCATAGGCTGGTCCTTTCTCCCCGGCGTGCGTTCCCCCACCCGATTTTCGTCGTCTTCAAACACGCCGCATCCTCGCTAACAAACTTACCAGCTCGCAACGTCGTGGATCCAGACCATCTACTACAGCCTCACCATCCGCGCTGGCGACCCCAAGCCTGCGCCCGGCTCACCGCGCCACGCTTCCCACCGTCGCGTCATTCACATCCTCGTCGTCGCTACGTACCTCGCCTACACCATCTACGAGGCCGACCACGACCTGCGCTCCGCCCCCTCCTTCTACGAGGATCTCGGCGTGCCCCTCGACGCTGGCGACCGTGATATCAAGTCGCGCTTCCGCCGCCTCGCTGCCCTGCACCATCCGGACAAGGCTGGCGCCGATGCCCACGAGGATGTCGCCAGCTACTTCATCCACCTCAAGTTGGCCAGCGACACCCTGCTCGACGCCGCTCGTCGCTTCGCCTACGAGCGCTTCGGGCCGGACGTGGTAAACTGGCAAAAATGCGCCACGATCCGAGACTTTATCAGTAGGGGTGTCTTGTCGGGCATTCTCCCGCACTATGGTGTTGCGGCGGCCACGATATACCTCTTGGGGCTGTTTGGCTATATGGAGTTTGGCAAATTTTACCGCTGGCTGATCCTCATCACCCTCTGCGTCTTCGAGGTGCATGCCGTCACGAGGCCGGCGTTCCCGCCCGTCGTCAGCTTCCTCAACGCAACCATCACGCGTGTGACTCCTCACGCCCCTTACCTCCCGTACCAAGTAATACAACTCATGCGCAAGCTCACAATCACCATGTACATTGCCCTCTCTCAGATTGGCCCGCTCCTGGTGGAGCAGACACAGTCGCGGCAGCGATCTGCACAAGACGACGAAAAAGCCCTGCAGCTGGGGCTCGAGCGCCTGGAGGCGACTGCAGGCCAGCTGGATGTCGACACGGCACGCCTGATGGAAATGGAAATGGCGCCGTTCAAGGGTGACCCCGAAGCTGTAAGTAATTTGCAGGGCAAAATGCGGGAGTGGCTGGTGCAGAATACGATACGCGCCGATCCGATGGTTAGGGATGCGCTTGGAACATCTTTCCGAAAGCGACGTATAGACGCGCCTAGTGGTGCAAAAGGGAACAGATAGACATGGCAACGTTGCACCGTTGCCTCTTTCACACACGACCATGTAGAACATAACCACCTCGGTCTATTCAAGACACTGACAGTGCTAGTCAACGTGCGCTTTATGCTGATTCGAACTGAGCCAATCTCATGGCCACTTCGTCATGCAGACGTATATATAGATATCTATGCAAATATAAAGTATAGCTATTATGTACTTGAAAATCGCTTGCCCGGAAGCTGCTGGCCACACTGTTGTCGACAGTAATACAGCAGGTCTTTGATACACAATCCCCAGAGGCGCACAAAGCTCAAAGTCTCTGCGCCCCTCTCGTCTCAATGGGTATCAGACACATGCCCACAAACGCAGCGAGAATCAAGATCGCCGACATGTAAATTGGCGTCGTCGCACCGTCTCCAGGAACAGTAGCCGCCAGCACCGGCGCCATGAGTCCCGTCAGTCTATTCAAGAAGCTCGCCACGCCCGTGCCCGCACCTCTCACCGGCGCGGGAAAGATCTCGGGCGTAAAGGCGTACAAGACGCCGTACATGATGTTTTGGGAAAATGCCTCGACGCAAGAAAATATGAGCTGGGAGGTGGGCGTTGTGCCGTATGTGACGAAGAGGAAGAGGAAGATGGCGGAGACGAGGGTCGAGCCGGCGAGGGTGCCGCGACGGCCAAGGAAGGGAGATGGATGGTCGACGAGGTAGGCGGCGAGGAGGCTGCCTGGGACGCCGAGTATAGAGGTGATGGCGTAGTTGCGGTAGGTTTCGTTGGAGGTGGGCGCCGTGTCAGACTGCAATTGGCCTGCGTCGGCGTCGCTGAGTTGACGTGAAAAGTATTGCGGGAGGAAGGCGTTGAAGAGCGGGTAGCCCATGCCGATGCTTGCCCAGCAGAACCAAATGAGGCTGGTCGCAAGACCCAGCATCTTGTTCTTGAACAGGGGCCGGAGCCTCTCTCCAGACAGGCCCTTCAGCTTGTCCTTGAGGAAGCTCGAGGTTGCCACAGTTGAAAAGCGCTGCGCAGCATGTATCGGCCGTGTGACATCCTCAGCGGCCACCTGGTCGAGAATGTCCGACGTGAGCCACGTCTTTGCATTGTTGCGGTAGGCAATGCCGTGCACGACAGCGACTGCCTCGGCCTGTCTGCCCTTGTGAAGGAGGAACTTGGGTGACTCAAAGAGATGAAAGATGAAGAAGCGGACGACAAACATGGCAAACGTCATGATGCCAATGGTGACGATAAAGTATCGCCAGCCCTGCTCTACCGGCCAGTTGGTCATGCAGTACCACGCCACCAGCGAGGACGCAAGTTGTCCAATGGGCCACCACACGGAGAGGAGCGTGAGAAGTGCGCTCGAGGCGTCCGGGAGGAACTCCAGGAAAAGGGCGCCGTCTACGGGTAGGTTGCCACCAACGCCGAAGCCCAGCGCGGCAAAGAAGAAGCACACCCCGCCCCAGCTCTGCGCGTAGGCGGCCATGATGCCAAAGACACTCGTGATGAGCAGGGTGAGGTTGAAGGCGATGCGGCGGCCGAGAACGTCGGACCCGATGCCCCAGATGAAGCTGCCTGCGGAAAGGCCAACGAAGCACGCGCTCGTCGTATATCTGACGGTCTTTTCGGAGATGTCAAACTCTGCCGATAGAGATGGCAGACACAAGGAGACGCCCTGAAAGCTGTCAGTATTTACAATTGTGCTGTATGATTAACGGCTCTCTTACTTGTAACCAGAGGCTAAAAGGCTGGTTAGAACAGCAACTGACACGAAAGACCTGGAAACTCACTTATCTGCGAACCATCCAAAGCCACAGAGGGTAAACAATTGCCAGTTGTACCTCCCCATGCCGATGTCCTGGATGGCCTTGTTGATGAGTTTCGACTTGACTGTCGCCTGCTTAGCAAAGTTTCACTGACGGCAAAGCTTTGTGAGACTCACTCTCATACTCCGTCCATTGGCCACGCCGCCCTTCCCTAGTCTCCTTTCGCAGCCCCTCGATGGTGTACTCGGCCGCGTCCATCATCAGCATGCCCTGGCTTTCGCCGTCTTCACCCTTGCCGTGCTCATCGTCATCGGCGTCATCATGCCGCGACTCAAACTCGGTGCGTCCCATCCTTGCAGAGTGGCTGTGAAGATGCGCCTCTTGCAGCGGCACCAAAACGCCGGCGTAATCGTGCACCGACTCGATCCGCCCCATGCCTAACCGCCAGGAGATCCTCATGGTGCGGGTCGCAGACGCACAGGAAAAGTCCAGCCCACGATGCCAGAACAACCCATCAATAGGTCGCTGCTGAGATTCCAGAGTAATTGATGCTTGTGGAAACGAAGCGCGTGTTCAGCAATCTTTTGCGCGTGACGAGAGCGATGTGACCTCAAAACCGTTTGAACCAGGGGGCCGAAGGTTAAGCGTCGCAGTCAGTTTGCTTGCGCAGTGCAATCGCAGCAAGCGCCACAAGTCGTCGAAATCGTGTACCTAGGCAAAGCGAGTGTCGAGAAAAGGGATGATCTCGACGAAGTGAATCTACAAAAGCTGTTGGTGAGTGAGGAGAGAGGACAAGTCAGCGGTCGATTTTAGCCGCCCCATGCTCCATCTTTGCCTGCGCCACAGGGTCTGTCGCCCCTTGCCTTGGCGGTTGCGGGAAACTGGCGGCAGACTGGGCTGGTTCAGGGGTCTTGGCGCTACGTTGCCGTTGCTGGAACGAACTCAGCGCCCGCCCGCACTTCAGCATGCCAGCCAGCGACAATGGCGCCGAAAACGGCTCTGCGACTACAAATTAGCATTGAGATGGAAGCAACATGGCGATTGCTCCATTTCTTCTCGTCCTGCCGAATTGATTCACAAACCAGACACGGGCGTTTGCATCAGTACTTGCTGCTCGACTCCGACGGCCACGCTGTTAGAACCTCGGCCAATACGACGCGTTTCTCCAGGACGCCAAGAACGGCGCGGCGCCAAGATGCTCGTACGGCAATTCTCTATTTGCTACTCGTAAGAAGCCCGCTATCCGGGCACGGGGATCAAACGCCTCGGTATGACGCAGAACTATGCCGCGGCCATGTTTACCTCGCTCGCGCGATTCTGGCGGCCCCAATACAGGTCGGTTCACCCACCTACCAAGGCTCGATCAATTCCATCATATCGTATCATGTGGATGCCACTGTTGTCACGAAATAACTCCCAAACTCCATACATATGTCTCAAGCACCGGCTGCTTGTTTGCCGTCGATTTCGGTCTTTCGTCGAGACCTGCCCGACTTGCCCGACTTGCGACGATGGCGGCGGGTCTTCTAGCCCTCGTCTTCATCGCTCGTCGCTTCGATGTTGGCCTTGCTGGGCTTGGACGATGCCTTCTTCGGCTTCACCGTGGTCGCAGCGGCAGTCTCATCGATGTCGTCGGCGTCGACGAGCTGTCCCGTCTTTCGCAGCGTCTTGTTGATGGCGGGGACGACCGCGAGCAGCGCTTTGTACTGGTCGATGGACAGAGAAATACCCTACATGTGATGTCAGTTTGCATCTCGGAGCTGGGAACTCGATGCGCGTACCTTCTTGCCCGGGAGCATCTTGCCGTCTTTCTCGTAGTACTCGCGGATATTGACCATCCACATGTTCTTGAACTGCGAGACGCCGATGCGGCGCCTGTTGGACAGCTACAGGCAACGTCAGCAGCACAATTACAAACATGCAGTACGCAGAGACTGACCTCCCAGAAAGGGTGCCCATCGTCATCCTTGCCATCTGGCGCGCCGGTCGATGCCGCGTTCTTGCTCTTTTTAGCCGCGTTTGGGGCGAGTTCGGGCTCGCTGCCGTCCGAGCCCTCGACGGTGCTGGCACTGCGCTTCTTGGAGTATCCAGACATGTTGCAATGATTGCGCACGGCGGCGTTCGACTTCTTCTCGTTTCCACGTGTGAGTCTCGCAGTCGACGGCCTGCAGAGCTGTTATGGTTATGCGTGTGGTGGATCCCGTCCAGAAACTACGTAGTCTACGGGAAGACGCGTTCGAGACATTCAGGGTGTCCCTGGCAAAGAGCTAGGGTGGGGCATAGTCGCCAACTCACGTGACGGTTAAAACAGCTGCCAGTCCTCCTGCATCGGCATCAAATCATGTTGTAGATTATCTCCTAGGGTCCAATAGATATGCTCACGCTCAGCAAGACTTGTTCAGTATTTCTTGGATTTTCTTTGGATTTTCAAGTCATCGAAGCTGCAGGCTGACGCGTTGATGCCGACATTCCATTTATTTGGGGGCGCGTACATTAGTGGGGCAGGAACCACAGAGAGGCTCCACTCTCCTCCCCCTGACGCAAAGACTGGGGCAGCTCCAGGTTGACCCAAAACTCGGAGCGAACGGGAGCGGAGGGGGCCTGGAAGCCTTGTGTGACAGCAACTCGCAACTCGAAACATCTCGCCTTACCGTCGGTCGCAGCACGCTACCTGGCATCACTTGTCCCGGTGCTTCCGCAGCTGCGAGACTATAGCTTGCTATGGTGTCAATCCATCGCAACAAATCGATACGCTCGCGTTAAGGCACGCTGTGGCCGTGGTCCAGGGCGAGCTTTGCCAATGGCTTCAGACGACGCGCAACGGCCGAGCACCCCTCCCAACCGCTCGCTCAGAGTCGATGCGACTGCTCTGAATGGTGCGCCGACTCCAGAACGCCATGAGCGAATGAATGATCTCCACAAGAGCGCGCCCGGGGCGTCGCCAGTAGACTCCTTGCCCGCAGCGCCCCTGGCGGTCCCTGCAAGCCTTGCTACGAATGCTTTCGAATTCATCTCGACTGCGACACCGAGTACGCTTGCGGGAATCGCAGTCGTCTTCTCCGGAATTACATACGCAGTACTCGGAAAGGTGGGACTTTTATTCATCGGCGCCTTTGGCGGTGTGGTCGCCTTCGTGTCCCTCGAAACCAGGAACCCGAGCATTGCGAGGACAGTCAGAGGCGAGAAAGGACCAGAAATCCTGGACAGAGTATGGCTGGAACTGCAGGGCGCCAGATCGCAAGACTGCGCCGACGTCAATGACGATGAGGCCCCTTTCAAAGCCTTCGATGACTTCCGTCCCGAGACTCGAGATGCCCTCAGCGGCCTCGTCGACGCCGTGATCCGAGACTACGTCAAGTGGTGGTACAGTCCGATTATACCGGCAGACCACTCGTTCCCTCTTGCGTGCCGGAAGACGCTCAACTCCTTCCTCTTCTCCATCTCCAATCGAATGTCCCGAAAGCGACCCGCCGATGCCTTCCTGGACCTCCTGACCAACTGCTCGTCCATCATCATCGTGCTCATGTCAGAACTCGCTGCTGCATTTGCGGACCTTCCTCCCGAATCTAATATGACGGCCGCTGATGCCGTGTACAATTACTTGGCATCAAATCCCGACTCTCGGTTGGCAAATCTCCTCAACCAGAGGCAGCAGGCTGCGAAATTCAAGATGGTCGCGGAGGATTTGCTTGGATTCCTGGACCAAAACTCGCAGAATTGTGACCCTGCGCGAATCTTTCTGCGAGAAATACTGGCCAACTCGGTGCTCGAGACTACTCTACAAACATGCAGCAAGGCAGAGTGGATAAACGGGTGGATCGTATATCTTCTCGAAGCTGGCGAGCCAGATATCAACCAGGCCATCGACGTCGGCATGCAAACAGGCCGTGACACTGGCAACAATGTGTTTGCAGACATCGATGGAAACGTCGGGAACATAGGCATTCTCAAACCGAGTCGTCCCAGTGCAGAAGTCGATCGCAGCCGACGAAAGGAGTCTTTGGGCCACAAGAAGAAGCTCAGCAAGGCAGACGAGAAGCTGGAGGAAGCAATGGAAGAAATGAAGAGAATGAACGACATGATTGCGAAGGGTGATGCGCGCCGAAAGAGAGACTCTGCCTCGATTGATCCTGCTGCTCGCCCGGACCAAACCAGGGAAGATACGTTTGCTGACGAGCCGAGGGTTCCTCAGAGAAACAGTGCTACCCAGCACGAGTCACCCGAGCCTTGGCAATTCCCTGACAACTCTTCACCCCGGGGCACGTCGTTTGGTGAACTCTCCGCCAACAAAGAAGTTGAGAGCACTCCATTTACTCTACGCTCAACCGGAGAGACCCTGAGCCCAGACTCCTCTCCGCAGAGGTCCAGCGGACAGCCGTTTACCAGCTTCGATCAAATTGTGCCCCCACCGCAAGACGATAGCACGGAAGACGATCCGCCCAAGAAAGCGCCATTGACTCTGCACAACGCCTCGTTCACGCTGCACGACGATGCCAACGGCGATGGCAACAAGATCCGCAACAAGCCGAACTGGGACTACTTGATCCAGGTTGAACCGTCGTCTAGGGCATATCCCGGATGGATGATCGTTAGGAGATACTCGGACTTTCAGACCCTGCACGAGATCTTGAGGCGTATCGCGGCGGTTTCTGGCGCTACCGCCTTTACTGAGCTGCACAAGGAGCTACCGAGCTGGAAGATTCACACGCGAGAGTCTCTTCGTGGCGAGCTCGAGAGATATCTGCGAGACGGGTGTTGGTACCAGTCACTGGCAGAGAGCGAGGGCATGAAGAGATTCCTGGAAAAGTCCCAAGGACATACCCATGGGAATTCAAAGTCCTTTGGCTGGGAGACTGTCGGCAAGAATATGCTAGACGTCCTCACTATTGGACCGAAGGGGGCCATGGAGAGCGGAAAGACTCTTGTTGACGGCGTTAGTGGTGTTTTTGGCAACTTTTCCGGTCTGAATAGGAGATCGACCAATCAGTCTGTGGACTTGACCCTGACGCCCAGCTCAAGCCGCCTCTCCATATCCGGCCCATCGCCCATTGCCAGTGCGAGGTCGTCAGCCAGGTCCGACCGCGCTAGCATCGATAGCCAGCGATCGTCTGTCGTCTCCACCCAGCCTGGGAGAGTGCCGCCCATGGGGAGGCGGCCGAGTTACCAGGCTCTGGGCGATGGTGACGGCGAAAACGGCCGGGTTGGCCGCCCCGAGCGGATGGAGCCAGGTTCAGCCTCGGCCAGTGCTCGACCTAGTAGGGAGCACAGCCGGGCATCGAGCTTGGCGGCGATGCGTTCGCCGTCGGCGGTAAGCCTCGACTTCATGAAGCTGCCGCCACCTCCAGACGAGATAAGCGACGACTACGATGCCTCCACAAACGGGGACGAGGCAGGACCTAAGGCCAACGAGCGAGCGACTGCGCAACACATTCGTCGCAGCAGCACGCAGAGCACCACCAACGCGGTAGCACCTGCGCAGCCAGCCACGAACAGCGTCAAGAAGGTGGCGGCAAAACCCGTAAAGCAATACTCGCAGCTCTCTGAACAGGAGACCCGGGTGGCCGTAGAGCTCCTATTCGCCATCATCAACGAGATGTACACCCTGTCGTCCGCATGGAACATCCGACGGACTCTCCTCGCGGCGGCAAAGTCGTTTCTGCTGCGTCCTGGGAACCCCTCCCTGTTGACGGTGCAATCGCTCATCCAGTCATCGGTCCTGGACGCCAACGCCTCGGACGCGGGCATCGCAGCGTCGCTGCGCAAGCTGCGGGAGAACACCATGCCCACGGACCAGGAACGGGCGGCATGGCCGGCGGAGATGACTGCGGAGGAGAAGGAGAAGCTGGCGGTCAAAGCTCGAAGGCTACTCATCCAGAGCGGGGTCCCGGCGGCGCTGATGGGGGTCATGGGTCAGGCAGCGACGGGCGAGGCGCTGGGCAGGGTGTTTGACTGCCTGCAGATCGAGGAGGTGGCGAGGGGCTTGATATTCGGGCTACTACTGCAGGCAGTGAGGGTTGTAACGCACTGATACCGCGGCAGGAGTCGGGATCACGAATGATAACGTCCCCCTTTGGTTTCGTCCACACCACAGCTGTGCATGAACTAAAGGTCAGGGGAAACGGACTATGATGGGCACTGGCCAGCGGTTTACTCAGGGTTGGATGGAAGAGGTACTCGATACAGAATCACGACGCTATATTTACATATCTTAATAATACAAAGACGGGGCGCTGGGCTGCTCGTTCGCGCACGCACTCCTCGGGAGTTTCATCACACACGTCTGCGGGAGCCATCAGGCCCCAGACCAGAAGCGAGAGCCGGAAAGACATGTGCGTCTTGGCGTGGATGGACCGGCGAACGTCCGACAGACACCTGCAGCGGTGGCTGATATCGGTGACATGCCACCTGACAAGCCCCCCGTCCTTTGACACATTCTAGTGCTTCAACGTGCATCCCGGCTCGGCCTACGCATGGGATTCCGCCCGTCACCAGAAACACCAGACGGCCGCGCTAATGTATAACCACCGCTGTCACTGCCACCGCCGGCCCGACTGAGTCCATGCGCTGATCAAGTTCCACCTGCTCCCTCGCTCGCTCACTCAACCCAGGAACCTCGCACGAACGCCTCGCCCCGTCACACTAAACATCCTGAAAGCGGCCGGCCCCGGACTTGAGGGCCCGGTTCGTACACCAGCGCGGGCCTGGGCCCCTTTCTTCTCCCTTTCCTCGCGACGTGGTCTTTGTTGCTCAACGCCGGCTGACCAAGTCGGGGTATCTAAGCCCGATGATCACCAGCCCGGTTCGGCGCTGAGTGGGTGCAAGTAACTCGTCGAGTGCACTCCTTCGGTGTCGGGCTTCCCGATCTGCAGATTTTAGTCGGGCGTGTTTGCGATGCGCAGTGTGCGTTTTGCGGCGTCTGTTGCCTGTCAGGGGAGGCCTGGCATGGCATGGGAGGCAGACCAACAAGAGGGAGCCGGGCCGTTGCGCCGTCTCGTGTCGACGAGACGACCGGACGCCAAAGTGCAGCATGGGATGGCAGGTCACCCCGCATGTGTAGCACGCGACAATGCAAGCCACGCTATCAAGTCTTCTGCAGGAGATGGATGCACCGACCAGGGGCGCGCAGAAAATACAATATTACGCATCTTCCCAATACGTCACCGACGGCGGCAGCACTGCAAAACCACTGCCCGTCTGAGATCAAGATGTGCCAGTGTACGAGTATTTGCTTGGCCTTGGTCTTGGAAATCCAACGTGTCTTGGCCTTTCGAGGGCGTTGCAGATTAACTATTAAATCTAAGTTCGAGTATGTATGTACATCGGTCCATGACCAGGTCCCAACAGCCCAAGCAGAGGCAGATGTCAAATCCATCCCCATACTCGTTCTAGAGCGTGTCACGACATGTAATGCCGTGCAATGCCCTCTGCAGAGAAATTGAACGGTGTGGGGTGGCTTGTCTGCGGAGGTTGCACTCTGGCGGTGGAGCATTCCGGCCTCATGTTCCTGTTTCAGGCTCGGCCGCCAGCCACGCTGCCTCCGTCTCCGTCCCCCCAAGTCCGCCAATCCCCCTGGTTCCCCGGAGCTCAGCGGCGTGTTCCAGAAGCATGTCTCACCCTTGCCACAGGCCCCAGCTAAGCCGAACGCCACCAGGGTCATGATCCCACGAGGCGCACGTCAGAAATCGGCTTGGAAGGTGACAAGGCTGCAGACGACGAGCCTGTCCACTGGACGGTCACCAAAGTAAATCTTCAAGTTCGCCAAAGCACCACAGACCCAAATAAATACCACTTAGAAAATTGATTGCGTATGTGCAAGATTGCGAGGCGGAATGAAACGTTATTCGCATGCCCGAGTCGGCCGTATCGCATGGCGACGTTGCGTGGTCGTACAAGGTTATTCAAACAGAGAAAATAGGGAATGGCAGCGCAAAAGAGCAGTCGTAACAGAAATGACGCCTGAAGCGGAAGACTGTTGCATAACGGGTATCGAAAGATCGCTGGCCGTTGTGAAGAGAACAGAAAACTGAAGGCACTGGCCTTGTCGATGACGGTAATGGTCAAGATATTCGTTGCCGAGTGAATGGGCCGGGCTGGATCGTGAAGGAAGGAGACGGCGTGGTAGACTCACGGCTTGAAAACGGCACTCGTGAGGAGCACTTCACTTTCAGCAGGCTTGTCCTTCATTGGGGGAGTGGGTGCGGATGGTGACAACGGAGAGACAATGGCCGATTCTACCAAGGGAACGACGGCGAGAGCGGCCTTGGGGGAAGGCGTGGCGGTCGATTTGAGAGCAGCAACGACTGGGACAGCGTTACTCATCGGGGCTTCGTTTTGCCCATTGAGCTTCTCGTGGCTTCTCTGCCTTTCACGCTCTGTGCGCAAGGGCTCCAGCTGCTTCTTGGACGCTTGCTCGCTCACATTGCTGCTCATCTTGGAGATTTCATTTTCAACGTCTGCCAGCAGAGCATAGACATCGTCTCCAGCGTAGATTCGGATGCTCTCCACATCGGCGCGCTTCAACGTGACCGTGCTGACTGCTCGACTCTCCTTGTCCATCTCTGCAGCCTCCTCGACAACAATGGGGTGCTCCAAGATTGTGCTGGGCACCTGCGCCACCACCCGTTGCGGTGATGGGGAGCTGCTGCCGGTCCGGTTGGAGAACGTCTGCTTTGAAGGGCTCCGGGGTGGTGTGGAGATGTCGCAAGGAAGCGGCGATTGCATCCCCATGGCCTGCTGCAGCGAGTCACCAGTTGCAGCCGTAGCGGGGTTGCCAGGAACGGATAGGATAGCCGCGGCGGCGACGTGCTCCAGCAGCTTTTGGCGAACACGAGTGCGTCGGTTCTCGGCCTGCTCAAGCTTGGTGACCCAGTCGTCGATGGAGGCATCAAGCTCTGCCAGTGCCTCCTCTTGCTTCAGCATGGACTCGTGGCTGAACCGGGCCACGCGCGGGGAGCGAAGATATTGGCAGATGCGAGAGTGGAGGTTGCGGCGTCCTGCTCGCAAGGATGTATAAGTGCGTCGGAGATACTCTGTCCGGTCGTCGAGATGACGAAGCTCCTGTTCGATTTCGGTCAGCCTCGGAATCTTTCAGCTACTCGGACAAGGTATTTACCTTTGACAAGGCCTCAACATCCCCCACCTTGAGCACCTCGAATCTCTCAGCTTGGCCGAATGCCTGCTTGTGAAGGGTTGCCAGGTCGTTGGCATTGAGTTTGCTCACGGCGTCGCTCGCCTTCCATCCCCGCGGCAGTTCCTCAAATGCCCTTCGCTCGGAGCTCTTGGCTCGCTTGGCCTCGCCGCATTTCAGAAGCGGTCCGTTGTTGTTTCGCACTTCAACACGCTTCCTTGACCTGCCCCTGTCCAGAATACTCGACGACTCGGAGGCTCCCCTGCGGTGGCCGTAGACATAGCCACGCTGCCCGTCTTCTGAGTGCGGCACCATAGCCCGCTCAGTGGCGGTACTTCCTTCCCATGGTCTGGGAGAGGCACGATGGGATTCCATGAGCGGGGCAGAGACGGGCGTTGGGAGTGTTGTGGCCGATGCGCTGTCTGACATGGCGGATCGTGGGTAGGTGAGATCTGGTGTTGAGGCACTTGGCGTGAACCGGGGCCGGCTCATGGGCGAGACCTCAAGGCGGACCGATCGTGATGATTCCAATGGAGGAGTGCTGTCAGATCTGAGCTTTGCTGTTGTGGTCTGGGATTGCAAGAGGGGGGCTGGGGAGTTGGAAGTTGGGATAAGAAGCGGAGCGAGATGTTTGGGAGAGACTGGTCGCTCAGCCGTCGGAGTAGCCATTGTGAAGGCCTCCTCCATTGCCTTGGCGAAGTCATCCTCGGCAGCTTCTCCAGTTGACGCAACCGTTGCAGCGTGCACGAATCGACGGGGCTTGGTTGCGTCTTCTGGAGCACTACTGGAGCGCTCATGAAGAGGCGGCCTCCCGGGGATGGTTGCTGCTGCCCCGTTAGCAATGGCGCTGCAGCCAGAAGTTTAAAGGTCGGACCATACGTGAATCCATGGCGACCTCTTGCACCGTTGTCATGGGACCCAACTCGGGAACGGAGACTTTGCGTCGGCGCACAAGATTGTGCTGGTTGATCCTGAGCCGTAAATTCGCCCCTGCACCAGTCTTTTCGCCCTTCTCGCTGCTCTGGCCCATTGCAACGGCGAAAGCCTTTTCCGGATCCAAAGCCTTGCCGCTATTTAGAGCCGGGAGCTGCTTCTCCTTGGGAAAGAGCTGGTATTTCCGCTGCTGATCGGGCTGCACCATCCTCCAGGCAAAGGGCTTCTCGGAAGCAGACGTGGGCGGCGTTGTCTATGTGAAATGGTGTAAGTGACGAGAGTAAGACAGGGAAGCAAGTGGTAGAGCGCGCGCGTACCGAGAGCATTAGGGGTGCCGGTGAAGAAGGTTTTGATATAGAGCCTGGCTCCAGGTTGGCGATGCAGCTGGCGATATGAGCCATTGCGCCGACAGAGTGTAGGTTGCCAACTTTTGGCGGACCTCTTGTTTGGAAACAGTCTGAGGTATATGAGGAGAGTCTAGTAACGCCACGGGTATTGAGCTATAAGCCGGCTAAAAGAGAGGCAGCTGCAGCTATGGTCTTGACAGACAACGGAGACGGGTCCGGGCGACGACACAACGGCGTGTGTGGTATATATTTGGAGGCGGCGGGAACTTGCACAGACACCCACGGAGCCAGCCCTGACGGGCGAACATGGATGTCGCCCTTCGCTTGCATGCGGGCTCCGGCGGGGACGACGAGGGTTCACCGCCGGGGCCTCTGGGCCCATCGAGGCGATGAGGGTCCCGAGTGCAAAGTCATCGTCGAGGAGCCAAAACAGGGCCAAACCTCTGAAACGGTGCTTGCATTGGTATGAGATGGGCCGATCAGACCGGGGGGGCAGAGGGATGGTGGTTGGTGGTGTAGGTGGTGGGGTGAGGGAGGCAGCTGGGCAGACGGTGTGGACGAAGCCAAGTCAGGTAAAGTCCCGTACCTAGTAGATGAGTAAGGTAGGTAGGTACATGGAGTTGAAACCTGCTGCAGGGCGCAACACGAGGTAGGCACCTAGGCCAAGGTAGGTACCTTCCATGCCTTAGCTACTCGCACGTCCAGGGTCGCGGATAGAGACTGCAAAGGAGAATAGGCGGGCGGCCGTGGGCCAGCGACCAGGGTGTCTCGAGTCTTTGACCGGTGCTGCAGGCACAGGACGGGGTCAAACAGCTCCAGCCCCTTGCGGACCCCGGTTGTTCCTGGAAAGCTGGGTCTTGGGACCGTAGCGTCCACGGCCACGGTCCATCCCCACCTCCTCTCACCGTGGCGTGGGCGAGAGAAGAAGCATGGGGCCCCCTGCGACCCCTGCCCTGCTGCCGATGTTCGCACGGCGAGATCTGGCTGGTAGGCTACGCAATGCCATTTAGGGTGCCACGCCGGGGGTGAAGGCGCCCGGGCTGCTGGGAGACGGAGCGGGCGAGCGGCCACGATGAGACAGCGCCGCCGAATATTGATTGACAGCGATGGAGCACCGGGATCGCATCTGGTACAGCGGCCAATGTCTCGAGTCGATGGCGGTTTGGCGGCTTCACGACGTTGCAGAGAGCGGCCGGGCGAGCTGCGCCGCCGGCACGATGACAGCAATTTTGCCTTGGCTCGCAAGTGCCAGGCGGGAGTGTCTTACAGCCTTCAAGCCCGCTTCAGTTGAAGTGGAGGCGACATGGCCATGGTCGCTGGAACTACTCGTGGTGCTGGTTCGTCACAGCCGCTCCCTGGGCAGGCAGTCTCAGCAAGCCTCACCTACCTACTGAACCATCTCCGACATCCGTAGCGGACCTTGCTCTGTCATGGCATTCCGTCGCATGCAGACAGTGACTGTTGGTCCGATGCAGAGTACGCATGCAGTTCTCTCGTACTCGATATGCTGCTTCTTCGCTGGCGCGGAAACAAGCAGCCCGCCCGATGACGCTGGCCAGGGAAGCCGCGGAGATTGGCCAAGGACCGGCCGCTGTGCGTGACAGCTTTCGGGCCATCATCGGAGCGCGGGTGCTACAGAAGCAATGGCGCTCGAGCGACGAGGCCCTCCATTTTACTCGCAGCATCCCTATGAGTAACTCTTGCATGCGGGTGTGAGCTCGTACTCGCTGCTCGGCGGCGTTCGCTCACGGGCGTTGCTCCCGCTCGTTCGCCCTAAAACGAGGCCCCGTCATTGGGCAGAGCATCTCTCGTCGGTCGACCAAGAAGAATCCAAGATAGGGTTCCCTGTCGGCGAGTGGCCGTAGCGATCACCGTTGAAAGGCACAGCTGCGCATACGATTAACCTCCACAGTCCTGAACGAGTATGGCGATGATGTGGGTGGAAGCCCGCGAAGAAGCCATTGGATGCCACGCTGAGGAAAGCTATCATGATGTGCATCAAACTATCTGGCACGAACTGCACCGTACCAGGCCTGGCGCTGGGGCTAGCGGAGCTGCGAAACGAAGTTGCCGCAACCCCGCCAAACAAGCCGTGATATTTTCTTTCGTCAGCTTTGGAGCCGCAACGCCGTCGGTCCCTTCCTTTGCTTTGCTTTGCTATGCTCCGCGCCGCGCCGCCTTCGCTTCCTACTCGTGGAAGCATGTCTTCCTTGGCCTGCCCTCGGGCGTCTCTCGTAAGTCCCGCGTCTCGTCGGTGTCTATCTCATTACAGACTGGGCCCCGAAAAGAGTCCCGAACATGGCGTAGAAAGAGCTTGCGCAAAAGCTGTGCCGCTCTGCGCTCCCGCCTGGGTCCCGAACGGGCCACACTGCGTCAATGCCCTCGGCGCTCGTCCGTGCCACGGCAGTGAGAACTTCGAGCCTAGTCCGCGCACGAGAGTGGTCATCATTCGCCAAGGTCACTCACTGCGTTGCCATGTCGTGCTGTAGATGGGGGAGTGGACTTCAAAATACGAAGTACACGCAGTCTCGACGGAGATCGGCTTGGCAGCCCCATACGCATAGACGCGCCCCAACGCTTTCCACGATGGATCTGTCGATCACTTGGATAGAGTTCTGCCTCTTTTCGCGAAAATTGGAGCGAGCTGCTCGATAGACCTGCAGCTGCCTCTTGCATTGGCTCCCGATATTGACTCGGCATTAATTAGACACCAGTGCGTTTTGCTCATTTTTTAGGTTTCATCAATAGTGCGGCATCCAATGCCGACCGTGTGGTCAGGTACGAAGTAGTCGGTACCCGTAGGGTTGCAACAGATCCTTCATCGGTAACAGGACTTGGTGCAGATCAGCATCACCTGAGGAGTTCCGTCGCTTCCTACTCGTACGATGCAGAAGACTGCAAGTGCGAGGACCATGAGCGTAGGGGTTCTGGCGCTCCCGACTAGAGGACACCACAGTTGCGAGGCTGGCAGAGTGAACCCAGCAGCAGCGACACCAGGGGGCGGCAACACATAAGAGACGGTGCCATTGATTCTCAGAGGCGCAGGGCTAGGCTAGAGGGCGGGCATCGCGTGGCGTCGTCCGGCTGGCACAGAGTCAACGAGGCGTGGAAGATCTCGTCCTACGAAGGAAGCTCCCAACACCACGGACCAGCATCGCCAGCCTCTACACGGGTGGTCGGGATGCAAGCAGGCATGCAGGCACAGAGAGCCGGACCGCGTCAAACTGAACGCCAAACAAGCCATGCTGCAAAAGGCCGCTTGACAGCTGCCTGCCGCCCTCATTTCCACGGCCAGCCACCGCGCGCGCTTCGCTGTTCCGGGGCGGCACGCAGGTCGCAGCTATGTGTCAGCCTTGGCTCAAAGCGTTCATATGTCCGCCAGCCAGTGTCAGTGCGTGCATCCCGTGATTCCCGCGACAGGCTTGACGGACAGGCCAGAAGGGGGACCGGGCTTCGCTGCACGTCTTGACGCTGGCAGGTGGGATTCTGCAGGAAACGCGCCATTTCCATGGTCATTTCCACTTCATTCATCTAGTCCGAGGCCCCGTGCGCCTGCGACGCCCAAAGGAGTAAGAAATGTTTCTACGCAACGACCTTGAGTCTATCACCATTGGCTCGCCTCGACAAACATGACCTGCCAAGGTCTGAAAAGGGAAGTGGGCTGAAGTTGCCTTTCTCAAACCACGTGCGAGGGCGTGCTCTGCCCTTCGTCGCTGGTTGAATGGCGCGGGGAGCCTGGAACCTGGATCGACGACCTACATCCCTGCGCCGCATTCCGCGGCTGCGATAGATTTGTCGCAAACCCGGAAGGCTATTAATGGTGACAGCCAAGGCACTCCATGTCGTCGATCATACTGGCGCCTGCCCTTTGTCAATCTGATTATCGATGGACGGATCCCCGGCGGAGCCAGCCGTCTTGGGATGCGCATCCGTAGTCTGGAGTCCAGTCTGACAGCAAACCCCTGTTCTTAACCAAGTCGAGCCCCATACTCGACGACTCGCTCTCCAGCGGCCGAGTTCCGTCGCTGACACAGTGACAGCCTACCGTAGGCAACAGTGACTACGGCGAATGACGAAAGCCGGCAAAGTGCAAACACGCAGTCCAAGGATCGGAGTTTTCGTTGCCTGCAAACCCACGTGACGTGATGCTCCTGTGAGGGCCGAATCCATTTCCCCTTGACCCAGCTTGCAACATCCGAGCGAGTCCCGCCACTGCTGACCCTGTCCATGGCACCGCCGAGGTGTCCAAGCCATTGCATGCAGCTGCATAGTGGCCGCAGCCGAAGCTCTGACGCTGTCATTGTGAGCCAGAGGCCATCGGCATGGGACCTGGTCACCGCCACAATGTGATTCCCACGATCACATCGCATCGTACTCAATCCGGGGGCCAATGCGCGGAGAGCATCTTGCGGGCGCGTCAGGTGTCATTTCCTCCGCTACCTTACTCGTATGTCGTCACGGCGGCAGGGCGCGCATAGACGCGAGCCGCTGTACCGTCACTGCCGTGCGCTGCAGAGTGCGGACCGGACGTCGCCGAGCGCGACCCAAGACTGTTCTGCTCTCGATGAACCAGCACTTGTTATGACTCGTGCGCGACAGCGACAGAGCCATGCTACTAGCATTTGCGACTTGTGCTGCATGCAACCCTCCTCATGCGGCTGACAGGTCCGAGTTCCGATTGGCAATGGTAACAACATCCTCCTCAACTGGAGCGACTTCCTCTTCGGCAGACGGCCGACCTTGCGGTGATGGTGAGCTAATATTTACAGGCAAATAACGCAATGCTGTCAATAGTTCATCAACGTCTTTGCTTGATCGTTCGTCTATACGAGTACATGCTTGAGGCCTTGGCCCCCGGTTTCCTCGGGCGGCGATACTCGAACGCGGCCCGCCAGCTCGGTCCTGTCACGTCAAAGCGGCGGCCAGCGGGTGGAGGCGACGAGGAACTTTCTAACCGAAACAACCCAAGATCTACCCGCGGCGATGCCCGACCTGCCTCCAAGCAGCAGGTTGTAAAACAACCCGGAGGTGTCAGTGGGAATTTGTCTCGTCGAGGAAGTCGATTCTGCGGCAGTTTCGCAACTTGTTCCTCGGCAAATGTCTCACAGGGCCTCCACAAGTCTGACGCCGGATGAACACGGCATGCACGGCTCCCAACATCTCAGACGCTTCGGCGACGAGCAGGCGAGGCTCAACAATGTTGCTTCACGGTCAGTCCCAAGGCGGTCCACCGTCCCACGTCCTAGACGATGAGTACATGTATCAAAAACATACGATCAGCCCTTTGCGCTTCGGGATGCCGAGGTCCAAGCATACTCGTACTTCGCACATGGGCGTTCAGTTCCAAACTTTTCCCACACCACGAGAGCTGCTCCAGCTTCCACTGGCATCATCGCGATGGTCGCATTGAGCCATCGGAGCTTACGGTTTCAGAAACTTGATTTTCTCGAACAAAGTGCATCTTAACGAGACAAATGGCACGCACAAACCGATGGCACACCCATGTGTATTGCTTGACCATCACCAGGTTCATTCGAGAATGCAGCTTTTGGCATTACGAAGGGCATTGTCAATGGACCAAAGGTATGCGCCGGCCAGAGCTTGCTTTCCAGAATAGAAAAGCCAAGGCGGCGACGCCGCCACGGTTCCCCGATGTAAGCAATCAGGCTGTGCTGTATCAGCTCAAGCGCCAAGTGCTGTTGCGGTCAACGCTTCCACCGCCCTGAGACGAAGGCCATTCCTCTGACTAGCATTGCGACTCGATCGCATGCCCGATTCAGCGATGGTGAGCCTATTGGCAACTATCATGTTTGTGCCTGGCCACCTCCAACTTTGCAGCTGTCGCATTCCCGAAGACTCGGTATGGTATGGACTACAGAGTACCAGCAAACCCAGAGCTGTCATCAGCCTGGCCCGGGTGCCTGGATAACAGGCTTTGCGCACCTATCTGAACCCTTTGCAGAGACGGAACAAGGATCCTCTAGCTGTGCGGGCGTAGCCAGCATAAGCGAGGGCCTAGAACGGACGGACGCCTTGTTTCGCTCAGCACTGCCTCAGGCTGTCGCAGCTTACACGTCTGGAACCAACATGAGTCTCTTGCCCAGAGAAGCAACTTTTCAGAAGCTCACCATAAATTTGTTTTCTCGGCGCTCCGAACGTCAGATTGTTAATTTTGTGCGCTCATCCGAAGAATGCGGCCAGTTCCCTCGCTTGGCATGCGTGCATAAATCTTGACGCTCTGTGCCCGGCCATGCCGGCTCAATGCATCAAGCGGTCCGAGCGGTTGACTTGGATATCCTAGAAACCCAGCAGCCCAGCCAGGCCCAGGGCTGAAACATTGTTTCAACTCCGCACTTTGCCGGGGTCCCTTGCTGCCAAGGCCACCGGGGCTTGCATGCCGTCCTTGTTGCCTCTGGACCCTGCGAGCAGAGGGCCTGTCAACGAGTAATCTTGTACGGACTACGGAGCATAAGAGGACGAACGGGTGCTTCTGCGCGCAGCACTTCTGACGCCCTTCCTCCCTCAGTCCAACATCTAGGAACGGTCACGTCCAGGATTCGACTGGTCAGCTTGAGCTTGAGCAGTGTCTGTGGTTCAGGTGGGGGAGAGTGGGGACTCCTGCACCCTTGCTCGCCGTCAACGACATGTGGTGAGGCGGCCGGGGTTGTCGAGCGCACGGGCGTCGACTCACGACCTTGGCACGGACCCAGCAAAGGCAGTGACTTGGCGAATTGTCCGTACTTGCAGCACTTCGTGATTGAGCTTGACGCCAGTGCACATATCGTCGAAAGGGTATGGTAAAGTCAGCATCAGGCTGCAGTGGTGATGGCTGGTGGATGAGGCGGGTTCGGCCGTGATGTCGACCGCCGGGATTCGGTCAGCCACAAGAAGCCGTGACCACCAACCGCCTCCGGCTCGGTAAGTGGGGCCGACTTCTGACTGACCGAGCCCAAGTTCATCGTCAGCGCGCCGGCGCCGAAGAGTGTTGGTGGTGTTGAACATGCAGTGCATTGCGGGCGAGCTGCACGACACCTGTTTCGCCATCGAAACAAGCCAACAGCAAACAGTACTCTAGTCATTTCCGCCAGCTGCACCCAGATTTCTGGTCGTAATTAGAACGGAGTGGTTCCCTCCCTTCCTTCTTTCTCCCTTTTTTGAGGGGTTTTCCTAGCAGCTGCCGCGACGTCTGCCATCGCCTCGAGCCTTGGGCCGCTCGACGGCGATCCAACGGCAACAGTCACTTCCACACGACGGGAGGCGCCCAGAGCGGCACCGCATATGGCGCCATCGGGCCTGAGAGCGTGCAACCTGCGGCCTACGAGTACGACGAGCTGCGAGTAGTCACGGCAGGCAGACGCCTTTGCCTTGGTGCGCCGATGGCGGGCGTGTGAATGAAGGGGTGGGCACGGACTACCAAACCAATCAAAGCAATGATACCAAGATTCTTCCCTTGCGGCACTGGACGCCCCACGTGTTTGTAGAGAGGCCAATGATATATCTCATTCGTTTGTTGCTCCCCGCTCCATCGCCGTGTGGTCCCTCGAAGGGTCATGAGGTTCACGAAAATGCCCGCTTTGTTTCCGTTCCAATAGCGAAACATGTTGCGTTGCATAGCCTCTTCTCTGCTTGTGGACCAATCGCACGTGGTCGGAGTGCCCATTTTCGTCCAGCCAGGTCACTGACTGCTATCTCGAATCTGTGCGCATTGGTTCAGAGGGGCTCGGCTTATTGCAATGAGTCTTGTTTTCGGCATTTCACGTTTAACCATCGTGACTATCAGTATCAGTAGCACATTCTGCTGGGCTATGACGCAGTTACTCGAGACAAGCCTCGCGTTTCGGCACATTCATCATCGGAAAGCCCGCAAACGCCATCGTTGGATTATGATGAGCGCTCTGGAAAGGGTGGTTATTCTTAGTTAGTGGCCGCCACCATGTGGGCCATTCGGCACCCACCGACGGAGTTGAGACACTCTTATTACTACGCCAATCGTTCTTCACATTTGTCGCACTGACTGGCTTCTCGAGCTTGACCTCCATGTCCAGCCCTGCAGAGACAAATCTTTTTTTTTTATCAAAAGCGGCCCTGCAAGCGTCTCCTCTCTGCCGAGTGTCCTCAATCTTAAACATGCATCGAGACTCCATTATGCTGGCGGAGGCTTGCGCTCGCTTTGCCGATGTTCCCCTCATCCACAATATGCGACCCGCGTCCGTGTCCTCGGGGTTTCCCGGGAGCTGTAGTCGTGAGTGAAGTTGTGAATGAAGGATGCGTACGCGATCATCGGGATGGGATTTTCACCTGCAGCGAGCTGTGCATGTGATCGTAGTAGTTTTCGTAGTAGTTTTCGTCGTGGTCGGGCATCCGTGCCCTTGGCATGTGCAGGTGACCCAATGGGCGGACATCGTGGTCTGAGGGAACATGAGGTGCCGGCCGTCGAGCATGGCCGGGAGCGTACCAAATCAATCTCTCGCAAAACCCAGTCTGGCCATGGCCGACGAAGCGTGTACGTCTTGACCCTGAAGCCTGGCTGCGGTCCTGTGGACGTCCGTGAAATATCAGTCTGGGAAGTCTTTTTTGACGTGGTCGTACGTACTGGTCATGCGTGTCAAACGATGTCCATGGCGTCCTCATTCAAGGGCATGAGTGTTGATCCACCTGTCGGCGCAGTCGGACTGCGCTACATGCCGGTAAACACGTTGGAGCTCCTACTCTTGTATTGAGCGTGACGGCATTGACGCCCTAGAAGTCTTGGGCCATTTGAACCAGCGCCTGGTGGCAGCTATTGGGTCTCGCAGCAGCCAAGCCGACACTTATCTTCGCCTCAAGCACGTTCAGCTTCTATAGGTGATAGCTGGATTTGGCCATCGCCGTGCTCCGCGAACTGTAGCTTGAGACTTTTTCCTTCGTCGCCCCTGATGGACTGGCAGGCGATGGCAACAGCACACTCACCTCAACAGCCTTGCCGGCAGCAATGCTCTGGGGCAGAGTCATCGGGCGGCCTGAGAATACTTTCAAGTCGAATCCCACGAAAACCAAGAAGCCCGTCTATGGTCACTTCAGCGTATGAGAGATAACACCCAGGGGAGAGGAAGCATTCGAGCAAGTCGGCCGACGAAACGCAAGACCTCTTGAGCGTGGTCAAATTTGAACTCCATTGTTTTTGAGAGCCCGACTACTCTGCTTGCCATGATCTGTGCTTGTGGTCCCCATGAGGACGACATCGTCGCTCCTCCAAATTGAGAATCAGGCTGGACCGCTTTGGTCCCAACTTGGAGCTGCTGCTTTCAGGGGTACAAAGGACTGTGGGAACCCCAAGGGAGAACATCTTGCCGAGATTTGTGCAGCAGTGTCTCCGACTTCACCTTTGTTGGGTATAGGGTGGCTCTTATTTACGAGGGCTGAGGTCTACTTATGCAGCAAGATTCCAAGCGGTACACGGTCGAGTAGTGCCAAAGTCCTCCCGAGTGAGGAGCATCAGCAGAAATGAGTATCTCAATCGTTGAATGCTAATTCACTTCGCTGCGAATCGCCCCTTTGTCGCGAGGAATGATTTATTAGCGCTAAGAAAACCTCCCCCATGGCATAAAAAGCCATATGCGCCAGTTCTACAAAGCTATGGTTGCCCAATGATGGAACGAAGAGCATGTCAATTAATCTTGGCACTGCCTCAGACAGCAAGTCGATCACTATGTGACCGTCGCGAGCAGCTTTTTACCCGAGAGAGGTTGTGAGGGCGAAGGGCCCGGTGCTGCACAGCCAGCCTGTGATGTACGAGCACTTCGACGAATTGGGCAGGTAGGTCCGCCCCCACAGCATGACGCAGCGTTGCCTCAATTAATATCAGGCAGGCGACAACTTGGAAGCAACTTAGGCAGCGTCAAGTCTCTTTACCAAGGGCCTCTAATTTTCCAACCTTTCCCACCTCTCTTCACTGTGATAACGCTGCCCGCCGCCCGCCGCCCAAGCCTGCATTTCGTGTCGGCTCGCTCATCGCATTCACTGGTGTAGCACTGTGCTACGTCAGCCTCGCCCCCTCATATTCTTTCAACGACTTTCACAGTGACGAATTCTCTACGATGGGCGGTGGCACAGCACTGAGCCCCATTGGGAACCTCGCTGTCACGCTGCAGCAGACCAGCACCTCGCCTCCAACGGTGAGAGTCTCCGTGGCCAATAACAATGACCATGCGATCACGATTCTGTCCTACCAGTCGCCCTTGGATGGCCTTGCTATCCAACTCAGCCTGCTCTCCGTCACGCCGGCCGGCTCATCGGAGCCACTGGAGCTGGTTACTATAAAGACCAGTCGGATGTGGCCGCCGCCGGACGACTGTCTCATCGTTGTCGAGGCTGGGGCTGCCGCGACGAACGATCTCGTCCTTAAAGCGCCAACGGTGCCCATGGACAAGCTTAGCAGCGACGCAACTGTTTCCCTCAAGGGAAAGTGGATGGCAGTTTGGGATCGGCCCAGGGACCAGCTCAGCGACCGTGATATAGAAGACTCTAGCAGCAGCGCTTTTAGTGGCGATTTTGCAACAAAAGACCTCACCATTCGTATTGCGTAAGGTGATCAAGGGGGGCGGCGAGTAACTAGGCATCTGCGAGTCTACAGTTGAATCACTGGCTCCCGTTGGTTCTGGTTGCGCAGCTTTGCCAATGTTGACTCTTTTCACCCTGCGGTGATCACGCACTGCCCGGCGACGGGCCTCATGTACAACTTTCCTCAAAGGGGGTAATCATATTTCAATTTGCAAAACCGCACCGTCTCTGCCCTGGACTTTGGGAATCGCTTCTACAGTTCTATAGCTTTCCTTGTCTGGTGCCGACATGCCACAGTAGCGCGATATGTTTGATGGCCCACTCTCCTCCTAACTTCCACTGCTACTTAGCCGCCGTCTACTTGGAGGGCGTTCCTCAAACTCGGTCTGATCTGCGTCAAGGGTGCGTTTCCTTCCCGTCTTACCTCCCATTGTAGCCTCGCCAATGCCTTCCGCTTCATTCTGTTCCTTCAGAGTATCTGCTTTAGGCAGTCCCAGCTCTACGAGCCAAGACAGTTGAACGGGCATGTCTTCATCACCCTTGATCGACGCATTCACGAACAATGTCTGCTTCCCAGGCTCCGGTGCGGCCACATCATCGTCGCAATGGCTCATATCACAGCAATGTTGCGCGGCATATTTGCTGACCTTCTCCTCCTTGCGCTTTGTATCCTCCGGTGTGTCGAATCTGCCATTCTGCATCGTGCTGAGCTGCTCAACGACGAAAGACTTGTCGTTGTCGATATCGGTAAAGTGTGAAGGCCTCTCGGCAAGCTTTTCCCTCCATGTAACCACTTTTGCCCCCCAACCTTCGTGGATGTGGCCGAAACAGTGCATCCGCGGCTTCGTCATGGCGACAGCTGCAAAGAGACCTGGGCATCCCGCTCGTTCCCGTGAGTTTGTTCGATCCAGGATGCCCCGAGGTGGCCCGTGGGTGACGACAAGATCCGTCCCTTCCTCAATGTTAAATTTGTGCCCCTGGTTCCGTCGGTACTGAAAACCCCCGTCGCCAAATGACGGCGTATATGGGCTTGCATAAATGGTGAACTTGGCACCATTCTGAAGGGAAAATTGATGTGTGCCTTCGTCTAGGAGATGAATACCATCCCTCTGAGCATGCAATAGCAGCCCCCTTGCTTCTTCATATTCCCCATAGACCTTTGCCACAAGCTCTGATTCTAACTGTGGCCTTGCTTCTTCAATCTTCTTTCTGAAGCTCAACGTGTCGAGCGTGAAGTCATGATTGCCTGCAATGACGAGCTTCACAGGCGCTTCTATGGCGGCCAGGAGCTCGAGAGTCGCGCGGAACTCGTCTAGCTTCGATTCTTCGGTCAAATCTCCGCAGTGAATGCACAAATCTGCGGACTGGCTGGGCAGCTTCCCCGCGAGGGTCATGCCGTGTGTGTCGGATAAGACGAGGATTTTTGTCTTGATGAGGAGGCCAGCCCCAGAGGTCTTCAGCGTGGCCGAAGACATCTTAGCACAAGGTCTTTGTTCAGTTCGACAATTAGAATGACGTCGGTAGCACTGCACAGGGAGATGGTTGCAGAAGTTGGTTTCGATTTCTTGGTATGGAAGTGCGTGGATTTACGCGCACTCCGATGCGCCATGAGTAAGTAAATAGGCAGCATTTTAAACTTTTCGAGCATAGCGACTCCCAGGGCAAGGCCGAAATTGGGCAAGAGGCTTCGAAAGCTTAGGCAAAGTCAAACCTGCCTCCGCGTAGTCAAAGGCTAAAGCGTCTCTGTCGGGGTTCTCCGTTGCTCTTCCCAAAAAGAATGGGAGCCTGACTTTTGCCCATGTCTTGTACAGCGTTCATACTACTTCGTCTCTGGTACCGATTTACACCTTTTTACGATTTGACAGTGTCAGGTACACCGGTCTAGGCCGCCTGTTCCAGCCGCCAGCAGCACGAGGAGCAGACTAGGTAGTCCCCGTGGCGTAGTAATCTCTTAGAATAGCATCTCGAGGCGGCTGCTCAGGGGCCAACCGGCAGTTGCCGACATTGACGCACGCGTAGGAGTTGTGCAACTAATGTTAGAGCCAGTCTCCTACCTCAGAGATGCCTCGGCCTTGCCCTTGCCCTCATATCAGTGCTACAGTCCAGACTAGCGGATGGCTACATGTAGGTATCGTGTTGAGCAGTATTCTCGCGGCGTCTGTATCTATTATCATGTATATTTGCAAAGTGTCTATGTACACGGCCGTGCCTACTAGAACACACAGGATTCCGTCAGGCTCTTTGCAAGAGTTCCAACGTCTGTATGGTGAGCGCCACCCGTTGGCGACCGGATCGTCGTGTCGAAGCATCGCTCAATGCCTGTCCTGCACATGATGCTGCAACAAGCGACTTCGTCTTGTCCAGCTTCATGCATTCTCGACGGGCAGCTGGTCGGCAGGCCTTTGATGCAACGGAGCCGCACCGCCACATATCGCGTCAGGGCTGGCGAGCGCAACATGCCACAGACCTGGACCAATGTCGGGACGCGCCCGAGGCGCTCAACGACATTGGAGTCGAAGGCCATGTTTAGGCAGCTGCCCGTCGGAGACGATGATCCAGGCAGTGACCGAGGGACGCATTATTTGCGTCTGTGGCCCGGAGACACCTTGTAGCATATCTAGGATGGTGACAAACATCTCAAATGTCTATAGAAGCAGATTATGCGACCGCATACTTAGCTACTGCCTCGTACTCGGTGCCACATAAGTTAGATCTTCTCATACTCGGCATTACGATGGATCTTCTCAAACTCTGGTAGCGCCCACTTCTGCATCCACGCTGAGCTCAGGACTTGGCTTGCAGTATGCCGGTGCTCGGGCTTGAACGTGAGCATCGAGCGAAGCATGGCCAACATGGCGTTCTTCTCCTTGTGGTCAAATATTGGCATCCCTTCATTTTGTCGCGGCTCTTGCAAGATATCCTCGAAGCGTTTTTCCAGAGACGCGAACACATCGCTCCGTTGCAGCCCACCCGCCTCGTCGAACCATTGTCGCCGTAATTCCCACCTATCTCACCAGTCGATGGAAAGCAAGGATTAGGTAGCTCCAATGGCAATCCCAAGTTATCGTACTCGCACTAGTTTTGTGTCTCGTACCCAATATAAAGTACGTTTGTAAAATGTCTGGTACATACGGCCATACCTACTAGATCACACGGGATCCCGTCCGCTCTCCCTTAGTTAAGCTAGTAAGGGGCAGATTAGTAGTTGGGTCGGTGACGACCAGCGAATACCGGCTGCTGTATGTTCATCATTTTTGTCGAAATTTCTCTTGGTTTTCTTTTGCATTCTACGTCTTTCTGTTTTTGTGTGCGCAAGTTATGGTGTTGTGTACTGTGACTGCTGACCGGGGAGGGTGGTCGCCTGACATGCGGCCATGTTCATGTTGGTCGCGTTGTTTCCCAAACGGGACATGAGCTCTCAAAATAGCCCTGCAACATACCTCACGTCTTCTTCAGGGAGCACAATAACGGCAGCTGAATACAATCTCGAAAGATATGATGAATGTACTGCCCGAGGAAGTAGTTGCAAAGTACGAGCAGATTTTTTTGGTATCGTCTAAGAAACGGACTGGGTAACAACAGATGCATTTGCAGATCAGTTAGGCGAGTAGTTCACAGCAGTCCGGGTGCACACCAGCACCGACATAAAGCCCATTTACTTAGAGGTCCGCTAAGGGACTCGGCATCCGCTTATTCTGCATCTCACATGGTCAGGTCGCGCAATTCTGCAAGGTGGCCCTCTCTGTTGCCGTTGATATACACCCTCCAAAGAGCCTTTCTTTTGCAGTGGCGTGGCTGCTGTACCCGATGCGACCCGCTTACCTTCGGGTAGTGTGAAAAAGAAGTCGCCGCCGACACGACGATGGAACAGCGAACAAGATGAGCTTCCGCAGACTGTTGCCCAGAAACACATATGCTAAGCAGCATGACAACTTCGATCAATCCAATTGATGTAGAAAAGACCCTGAAAAGCAAGGTACGAAGCTGCTGTGCCCGGATGAACATCCGAAACCATCCCTCTGGTTGGTTGCCTACTCGTACGAGTAGCACCAAAGATCGTGGGAGCGGGGCGGCCACGTGACTCCCTCGATTAGGAATGTGACGGCCGGCACGACTGGCAATGCCGCAACGGGGTTCTTGTGCCGCAAGTGCCCTGAAGTGAGATATATTCTGGGTTTCAGTCGGACACATGTCGTGGTTCTCATCCTTGAAGCGAGTCAACGTACCTCAGTCTTCCCGGATTTTCATCAACATCACAGCGAGGCGGGGCTTCGCATCGGTCAACATGGTGAACCGCGATCCCACCACTCTGTCCAACTACAGCGCGTGGCGCACCAAGCACACGACAGTCAACTTCAAGCTCGACTTTGAGGAGAAATGTCTCAAGGGCTCTGTCCTTCTGCAGCTGGAGAGCCAGACTGACAAGGAGAGCAAGGAAGTCGTCCTGGACACGAGATTCGTCAACGTCTCGTCAGTCAACGTCAACTCCCTCGAGTCCAAGTGGGAGCTGAAGCCACACTCCAACCCCTTTGGTGCGCCTTTGCACATCTCACTTCCCGAAGGCGCTTCCAAGGGCGAGGTCATAGATCTCGTCATTGATCTGCAGACGACCGACAAGTGCACGGCGCTGCAGTGGCTCACCCCCGCCCAGACTTCCAACAAGAAGCATCCTTACATGTTCTCGCAATGTCAGGCCATCAACGCTCGGTCAATCTTCCCCTGCCAGGACACCCCGGATGTCAAGTCGACCTATACGTTCAAGCTCACCTCCACTCTCCCCGTGGTCGCGTCCGGTGTCCCCGTCGGCGATCACACCGCGACCCCTGGCACGGAGAAGCTCTACGAGTTTGAGCAAAAGGTCCCCATTCCCTCTTACCTTTTCGCCGTCGCCTCTGGAGACATTGTCACTGCTCCCATCGGACCCCGCAGTGTCGTGGCAAGTGGCCCCAACGAGATTGAGGACTGCAAGTGGGAGCTGGAGCAGGATATGGAAAAGTTCATGAACATTGCCGATAAGCTCATCTTCCCATACAAGTGGGGAGAGTACAATGTCTTGGTTCTACCCCCTAGCTTTCCCTATGGAGGTGAGTTTGCCAATGATGAGATCTGGTGAAGCTTGTTGACAGCCGCTGTAGGAATGGAGAACCCGGTCTATACTTTTGCGACCCCGACCATCATCAGCGGCGACCGTCAGAATGTTGATGTTATTGCCCATGAGCTGAGCCATAGCTGGAGTGGAAACCTGGTCTCCAACGCTAGCTGGGAGCATTTGTAAGTGGTCCAAACACTGCGCCGGAAATAGCACCTCTAAGTGACAAAATGTACAGCTGGTTGAACGAGGGCTGGACTGTGTATCTCGAGCGCAGAATCCAGGCTGCAATCCACGGCGAGCCCGAGTTTGACTTTTCTTCTATCCTTGGCTGGAAGGGTCTCGGTAAGCACGCATCGGTCAGATGTTAAAGGACCGCCGCTGACGCCTGGCAGAGGACGCTGTCGCAATGTTCGGCAAAGATCACGAATACACCAAGCTGATTGTCAACCACGACAACGTAGACCCCGAGGATGTCTACAGCCAGGTTGCCTACGAGAAAGGCTTCCACTTGGTCTACTACTTGGATCGGCTCGTTGGCCGCGAGAACTTTGACAAATTCATTCCTCATTACTTCACCAAGTGGTCGGGCAAGTCGCTGGACTCGTTCGAATTCCGCGACACCTTCATGGACTTTTTCAACGGCCTGGGCGATGAGAGCCTCAAGAGTAAGATCGCCACCATTGACTGGGAGGCTAGGCTCTACACGCCTGGTCTGCCGCCAAAGCCCGATTTCGACACCACGCTCGTGACCATGTGCTACGACCTGGCAGAGAAGTGGAAGGACGCCGTAGGTTCTCCATCATGGAAGAAGCCCTTGAGGAAGCAAAAACATTCTAACCTGGCTGCAGTCATTTGAGCCAAGTGCCAAGGACGTTGAGTCCTTTACCGCCAACCAGAAGCTCGTCTTCCTCGATAGGGTGTCACAATCAGAGCCGCTGAGCGCAGAGCGAGCTCAGCTCCTCGGAAAGGTGTACGACTTCATCTCGTCGAAGAATATCGAGCTCAAGTCCTCGTACTACCTCGTTGCCCTTAAGGCCAACGACCCGACCAGCTTTTACGGAGCCGCCGAGCTCCTTGGCCTCGTCGGTCGGATGAAATTCGTGCGGCCCCTCTTCCGCGCGCTCTCCAAGGTGGACAAGAAGCTGGCGCTGGACACATTTGCGAAGAACAGAGACTTTTACCACCCCATCTGCCGCGGCATGGTGCAGAAGGATTTGGGCATTCAGGACTAGATACAGGTGTTCGGCTCTACCAAAGCTAGAAGCCGGGAATAGAGATATGCGTCTATCTACTCCAGCCACGATGAGGCACCCATGCTCTCGGTCCACTGTTGGCTTTCTGCGCGCTCAAACTTTTGTACAGACTTGATGTCTTTTGCGCCGAAATTGCCGTATAAATGCGGAAATCCGCCCTCCCACTTGAGCGGGTCGACAAACTTGGCAAGCTCAAATTTGATTAACCACAGGGTAGAAACAGTACTAAAGAACCTGTTGGCTGTGAGGGGCACCTGCCGGACCATCAATATCTGAAGTCCAACTAGGATGCAGCCAGTCTTACCTGCGCGGCCGTGCTGAGATGAACGAAGCCATCGTTCTTATCGAGCTCCGAGAGGGGATATTCTGCTGGAAACGGCTCTGGTGGAGCCGAAGGCACAATCTTGTACACATATGTCGGCGAAGTCTTTGGCTCCATGTTCGTAGTCAAGCTCCTAAGCTACCAATTCGACTATCTTAGGTTGTGGACGGCTAATTATCCGGAGGCTGGAGGGCAGTTTCGGAAATGATGGTGTTTAGGGTAGGTTGTAAGATTGGTGCGGAGACGCGGAATTGCCCGCCAACCCGCTTACCACATCGCCGGCTCATCTTCACGTGAGGTCCAGCTTTCACCTTTCGACATCTCCTTTGTCGCGCCTACATTTCAGCGAGGCAACATGATGTCGGAATGCCACAAAGCCATCTCATAGCGTTATTCGATGCAGAATGTCGCGCGGTCCAGTCCCATCGCAGATCTGCCTGTTATCATCGCTGCCCGACCATCGCTCTGGTGAAAAGGTCCGATTTCTAGGATGGTACGTCCATGGACGACTCGTGCCATGCTTTTACTGGAGCAGCCTTTCGGCCGAGAACTTGCGCAGCGTGCTGATTGCTCTGCAGTGTCACATCATATTCCACGGCATCGGCGTCGCTGGTGGTTGGCCATCTGCATCCGAAGGGAACTAATGTCGCCGTGTCGATCAATGTCGAGCTGGTGCTTGAGACGCTCCCGTTCGAGCTGACACGTGTCGGAGCATGGGTCAACGTTATTGGATATGTGATGCCCAAGCCAAAAGCTTCACCTAGCATCTCCGAATGCGTCGACGTCCCATCCGCATACATTCAGGCGTTGCTGCTCTGGCCAGCTGGACCCCTGGATGTTCAACGCTACGAGAAGAGCTTCGAGGACGGCTGAAGTGCCACGGCCTTGAAAACTGCTCCGCCACAAAGTGGCGGCAACGTGCAGCGGTAACGGAACATAACGGCCGAATGCACGAACGCCTCTATCCTGCAAGTGGGATCATCGAAAAATACCAATAGGGGCACAGACTAGCCGTGCGAATGTCCAACCAAACGCTGCAGTCCTCCAGAGCCTGATCTTTGAGCCGAGGTGCATTACCGAGTGCGGCCACATATGCCCTTGGAGGCAACGACTAGTCATTGGATTGAAGCCCTGCCACTTGACAGCACGCTGCCGCATCACGGAGCTCGGCGACACGGATCTTGGACGCATACAGAGCGTCACTTTGGCTCTGGCAAAAGTCGCATCGCTGTGTATCTGATTGCCTACACTCTCGCCCGAAGTCTGGGCTCTGGACACATTATCTGTTCATGTGGCGGAGCGGCGGTGTAACACGTCCTCGTTCTTGACGAAGCCCTTGTCGGAACCTGGAGCTTGCGGCAGACTCCGACTCTGTGCAAACTGTTGCCAACATTGAGAGCCGAATCTTTCTCCCGTTATTGGTTCCCAGTCCGCCGACGATTGCTGTGCGGCCACGGAGCACCCCCTCTGCCGCTTCTCTCGCTGGATGCGCGAGAAATGGTTACTGGCTGGTGCAGCGGCCTCTTGAGCGTCTTTGACGGATTCTCCCGGATCTTAGCCGCTATTTGTTTATCCCACAGGTCCTTCGACTTTCGACATATATCGTCAGTTTGCTCCTAAGGCAGCAGAGTGTTTTCATTAGTCGAAAAGTTGGCTATCTGCAGGAGTGCTGGAGCTCACATCAGTCAGGCAGGAGCCAGGTGTTGTAATGAGGAAGCCATCCTCCCCCTGGATACACAAAGTTGTCAGCAAAGACATTCGGCAGCTGTCGATCTGAAGTGAGCACCTCGAGGGTGTATGGCCGAACCGTGGCTTGAGGCCCCAGGTGATATTGGAGCTCCTGAGTGATGACTTTCTTGTGGATGTCAAGATGGGGTATCCAATAACGATTCATTGAGGACGACATGACGACGCGCTTCACATTCGGATTGTGATAATTAGGCAAGGGAAAGATTCCGCGATGCAGATCAGCCTCCTCCCAAGAAGGAGACGAAAGTGAGCGACAAAGGCTGGATGGCAAAGGGCGGGATAGGGAAATGCACTTATATGAAGCTCCACTCTAAGATCATGCCGACGCACAGACGAGGATCAAAGGGTAGCCTGCCCGTGGTCCAATCACAACAACATGCAACACAGTTTCACCGCCCCTACGACGATGACAGCCCCCCCAAGCGTGCCATATATGGTGCTGCGCAGGCGCAGGCATGCAAATAGGGCTCTGATGCGTCCACACATGTCCACGGGCTCCTCAACCAGGGCCCTGTCGCGAAAAGCGCAATGGGACTCTGGTGAAAGTGAGGCGGACAAGTCACGACAGGCTGAGAAATCACGGGTAGGCCGCCTCGCTCGTGCGAGAAATACACATGTTGGCGCAAAAGTCAAGTAGTGGCGATAAATTTGAAGTTTCCAGTGCTTTCATACGCCTTGTTTGAGCGAGGCGTTGGACCCCGACTCCGGGCCTTGGTCATTTCGACGGATGCTGGATACTAGTGAAGGTTCACCTGAGCGCCCGCATACTGTCACAAATGACCTGGAGATGTAGAGATGAGGAGAGCCCTATCCGGGTAAATGCGGGCTTGTGTACTGGCCCAATCCATTCGTCTTGGTGTTCGGGTTGGGCTCCAAAGCCCAACGGGTGCTCTCCGCTCATGCAGCTGCCGTCCTTTGGGGGGGAGGACTGCGTGCTGCAGTCTGCTGTGATTGCATCTAAAGAAGCAACACTGGCTGCATGCTGCAGTAGCGAGGCTTTTACTTGCACGCATATGTGCACTAATGCAACGATATACACGAATAGACGACGTCTGTCGCCACAGATGCCCTTGCGTGTAAGTCGCCATGTCGCTACTGGGAGCTCGCTATGACACGGCGCATTGAGCAGGTTCGAAGGAGGCGACATGCAGAAGAGGCACGTGTGATGTTTGAACACGAGCTTGAACCAGTCTCGAAGAGTTTTTGTCAGTCTTGGCCGATCCAATATTCGACAATGGTCCAGGTCTGGGAGAAACGAAGCTTGTGGTTCGCCCGCGGATCAGGGGCAGTTAAGCTGCCCACTAGGGCGACGGTTTCACCAAGGAAACGGCGCAACGTCTGATTGCATACTCTGCCAACTAGTTCACCCTCTGCCGCCTCGACGCGAAGCTTGGCCGCATCCCCTATTCCATCCTGGATACCCGCTACCCGTACTCCTGCAACGTGGTCATTTGCTGCCGTGACGGATAATCTGCGGATCGTAACGCCGCCATGCCTGCATGTGCCTGGATCGCACGTGAACGTCCCCTAATTTGTGCCCCCGTTAGACCCAACCAGTGGCAGCCACAGGCGAGGGTGCGTCAGGGATCAGCGCGACCGCGTTGTCGTTCCCCTCGAATTTGTTGACGCTTCAGCATACCACATACCTCAGCCACGGAGCCACGACACTCCCACGCCCTTGTCACGACTTGACAACTGTCGGTGACGGCCACTGCACTTTCACAGACCAATATCGCTGGCCTGACGCCGCGCGACGTGCTGCTGCAAGCTCCCGCAACGTGCCTCGGACGAAGCCCGCGTGCCGTCATCTCCGCCGCCCAACTCACAGCAGCACGGTACGGCAGCGACCAGGCTGTACGAAGCGGAAACGGCGAAGAGCATGATCAGGACTCCTTAACGGCTTTGGAACTTGGGAACACATGCGACGTCCCACGAGACTCGACGAAGCTTTTGCGCGCGATTCGGACCCGCAGCCGTAACAGAACCAGCTCAGGCGCATTGCTTGCAGGGACGCTTGGAGCTCAAGGGGACCATCTAGGGTCCCCGCAGACGGCAGAGCAGCCATGGCGCCTGCCGGCGGCGGTAATATCAAGGTGGTGGTGAGAGTGCGGCCGTTCAACGGAAGAGGTAAGATCGGTGTCTCCCACGACGTCCCTGTTCCCTTGCTGCCGTGGCCGAAGTGGGGAGACCAGTGGCATTGACTGACTCTCGACCAGAGGTCGATCGTGGATCAAAATGTATCGTCCATATGAAGGAGAACCAGACAGTCATCTCGCCACCAGACGGGCACGGGAACAAGGCAGGCAAAGACGGGGGAGCCAAGACGTTCGCCTTCGACCGATCATACTGGTCCTTCAACAAGGACGACGCAAGCTATGCCGGCCAATCCAATTTGTTTGACGATCTGGGGAGACCTCTGTTGGATAATGCGTTCCAGGGGTACAACAACTGTATCTTTGCCTACGGCCAGACTGGCTCCGGAAAGTCGTACTCCATGATGGGCTACGGCAAGGAAGTCGGAATCATCCCCAATATCTGCCAGGACATGTTCAACCGAATTGAATCCATTCAACAGAGCGACCCCAGCACCAAGTGTACGGTGGAAGTGTCCTATCTGGAAATATACAACGAGCGCGTTCGCGACCTGCTCAATCCGACCACGAAGGGCAACCTCAAAGTCCGAGAGCATCCATCAACGGGCCCCTACGTCGAAGACCTCGCCAAACTGGTTGTAGGGAGCTTTCAGGAGATCGAGCACCTGATGGATGAAGGAAACAAGGCTCGAACGGTCGCGGCCACGAACATGAACGAAACTTCCAGTCGAAGTCATGCCGTCTTTACCCTCATGCTGACGCAAAAGACGCACGATGCTGAGACGAAGATGGAGCTGGAAAAGGTAGCCAAGATTAGTTTGGTCGATCTGGCTGGCTCTGAGAGAGCAACGTCCACTGGAGCGACCGGAGCAAGATTAAAGGAGGGTGCTGAAATCAACCGATCTCTTTCGACGCTTGGACGCGTCATTGCAGCATTGGCCGACCTGTCTTCCGCCAAAAAGAAGAAAGGCGTCAGCCAGGTACCATATCGAGACAGTGTCCTAACATGGCTGCTCAAGGATTCGCTCGGAGGCAACAGCATGACGGCCATGATCGCTGCCATTAGTCCTGCAGACATCAACTACGATGAGACACTCAGTACCTTGCGATATGCCGATTCTGCAAAGCGCATCAAGAATCATGCTGTCATCAATGAAGATGCCAATGCTCGCATGATTAGGGAATTGAAGGAGGAACTTGCGCTCCTGAGAAGCAAGCTTGGCGGTGGCGTTGTTGGTGGCACAGCTGGCGGCCCGGTTCCGGCAGACGAAGTCTATGCGGATGGCACACCCCTGGAGCAGCAAATGGTCAGCATCACCAACGCCGACGGAACAGTAAAGAAGGTCTCCAAGGCCGATATTGCCGAGCAACTGAGCCAGAGCGAAAAGCTGCTCACTGATCTGAACCAAACCTGGGAGCAGAAGCTCCAAAAGACTGAGGAGATCCACAAGGAGCGTGAGGCAGCGTTGGAGGAACTCGGCATCAGCATTGAAAAAGGTTTCGTGGGACTTCACACACCAAAGAAGATGCCCCATCTGGTCAACCTGTCTGATGACCCGCTCCTTGCTGAGTGCCTGGTATACAACCTCAAGCCTGGAACGACCACCGTTGGCAATGTCGACACCAATGCTGACCATCAAGCCAACATACGCCTCAACGGAACGAGAATCCTGCACGACCACTGCACTTTCGAAAATGCAGCCGACGGAACGGTGACTGTGATTCCCCGCGAGGGCGCGTCGGTAATGGTGAACGGCAAGCGAATCACAGAGCCAAAACAGCTCCATTCCGGCTACCGAGTGATTCTGGGAGACTTTCACATCTTCAGATTCAACCATCCCATGGAGGCGCGGGCAGAAAGAGCCGAAGTTGGGCAGAGCCTGCTACGGCAGTCAATAACAGCCAGCCAGCTGCAGGCCTTGGAACGAACATCTCCTAGCCCATCACCTCGACCGGGCCACGAGCGGTCAATTAGCAAGGTATCAGACGCTGGCGACTCCCGGCCTGAATCGCCGGCCCCCTTCCTCCGAACTGGCCGAGATTCTGACTGGTCCCTGGCTCGGCGAGAAGCTGCTGGCGCAATCCTCGGATCCGATCAGAACTTTGGCAGCCTCACGGACGAGGAACTAAATGCCCTGTTTGAGGAAGTTCAGAGGGCTCGTGCCGAACGTGTCAACGGCCGAGAAGACGGAGACGACTCAGAGTCCGTCACGTCGTACCAGCTCCGCGAAAAATACATGTCGACGGGGACTTTCGACGGCTTCTCACTTGACACTGCCCTCACCATGCCTTCGACGCCGAAGCAGGGTGAGGCCGAGGAGAGGCTGAGGGAAGCTCGAGAAGAAATGCAGAGCCAGCTCGAGAGGCAGAAGGAGGAGTTCCAAGACCAGCTTAAAAGCGCCGAAGCTGCCAATGTCGAAGTGGAGGAGATCCGGAGGGAAAAAGTCAAGATGGAGACTGCGCTCCAGGAGCTCAAGGAGGATATGCAGAAACAACTCATCCTTCAGCGCAAGCAATTCGAGGAGAAGATTGAAAAGATGGACCCCTTGAAGCGACCAAGGCCGAGCCCGAAGCTCTCAGAAGAGGAGATGGAACGCGCCAGGGCCGCCGTCAAGGTTTGGCGGAGCCGCCATTTCGTCAAGATGGCCGAATCCGTCCTTCAAAATGCTGCCATCTTGAAAGAAGCGCAGATAATGAGCAACGAACTTGACGAGAGCGTTGTGTTCCAGTTCACCGTTGTCGATGTCGGACACGCGCTTTGCTCTTCGTACGACATGGTTCTCAACGGCTTGACCGGCGAAGGAGATGACGTTGCGTTGGAGGAGGCCCAGAAGCCGTGCATTGGAATTCGCGTCATCGATTACAAGCACAGCGTGGTTCATCTCTGGAGCCTCGATAAGTTGCAGGACCGAGTGCGGCAAATGCGGCAGATGCACCAATATCTTGATCAACCAGAATATGCCCAGCATTTGAGCCTCGATAATCCGTTCGTCGAAACGTGCATGCCGTCTTACACTTTGGTTGGTGAGGCGGATATTCCCTTAAAGGCCGTATTTGAGAGTCGGGTCCACGACTTTTCACTCGACGTCCTCTCACCTTATACATCGCACGCCATTGGAATTGTCAAGCTGTCCCTCGAGCCATCTCACGCGCGAGCGCCTACAAACACGCTCAAGTTCAACGTGGTGATGCACGAGCTCATCGGCTTTGCGGAACGAGAGGGGACAGAAGTACACGCACAGCTCTTCATCCCAGGAATTTCAGAAGAGGACGGAGTCACGACAACCCAGATGATCGACGATTTTGACGAAGGGCCCATTCGTTTCGAGAGCGTGCACAATATGAGTGTCCCGCTGTTTGCGGCCCAGGATGTGACGCTCAGGGTCGCCATCTTTGCTCACGTCTCGGCAATGCACCTAGATAAGCTCCTTAGCTGGGACGACATGAGAGATGCGGGTCCGATGAAAGATGTCGCAAAGGGGTCGCGGATCAATGAGTCACAGTTTTTCACCCAAGAGAAGCACGACTTACTGTCCCGCGTGCAAATTATGGAACTCAATGAGAATGGCGAGTACCAGCCGGTCGAGGTGACGCAAACCAGTGAGCTGGACACGGGCACGTTTCAACTACACCAAGGCCTGCAACGACGCATTGGAATCAACATTTCGCACAGCTCAGGGGATGCGCTGCCTTGGGGCGATGTCACATCAGTACGGGCCGGCAAGGTTCGTCTCGTGGATTCTGCCGGCAAGACGCCTGATATGGGCGCCAACGAACCCGACGTGTCTCTCAAACTATCCTCAAACCCGGTCTTCCGCGAAAATGCGAATGGCACGAGAAGCATCACGATCTATGCTCAGTGGGACTCGAGCCTGCATAACTCGCTGCTCCTTGACAGGGTGACCGCCGACAAATATCGGGTGCAGATGACAATTTTCTGGGAGATTACGTCGGAGAAGCTTGCAGAGCCCATGAGGTTTGCTCAGAAGGTGTGTGTTCAGATACTGTCGAGGACCTTTGTGCGCCAAACATCCGTGTTCTCGTCGCTGTTCCAGAACATCAGGTTTGTCCGGTCATCGACGGGCATTTTTACACTGACCATGAGACCCGCTCCAATCAAGAGAGTCGGCGACCTGTGGCGAATGAACAGCCAGCACGACTACGTCAAGGGTGAGGAGAACCTAACGAGCTGGACTCCTCGCGGAGTGTCCCTCGTGGGCGACTTCATCTTGGCCCGCAAGAAGCGCAGACGCACAGCCGAGATTGGCGTGATGCAGACTACTTTGAACAAGATGGGTGTCGCTAGCGCAGTGGTGCATCCGAAGCAAGAGGAAGCCGCGTCTGAAACACCATCCGAAGTCCGCCCCATTATCCCGGACGATGATGATGACCTTTTAAACGACACCCCCGACACATCCCAAGGGCCTGCCTTCGATGATGAGGACGACACAGGGGAGCAGGAGGAGGAGAATACCATAAAGGTGGGCGATGATGAAATTCTCATGGAGAAGCCAGAGTACAACGAGCACGAGACGGAATTGCTGGAGAAATGCCTCCGTCTTTGGATCAGGTATCCCGACCCAATGGCCAGCATCTTGAGCCCAGCAAACACGGCGCCTCCGACAAACGGTATCGCGGTGGAGTCTCCTCTTCCTCCTAGCCTCATTACGACTATTGTCCGCGTGCCAAAGAATCCGAAGGTACTCAAGGGCGGGTATTTGCTGGTGCCAAACAGCGACTCCACTCGATGGGTGAAGCGTTTTGTAGAACTCCGACGGCCCTATCTCCACATTCACTCAGCGTCGGATGGCGATGAGGTGGCGCTCGTTAGCCTCAGAAATTCTCGCGTCGACAGCCAACCTGGCGTTCTAGGACTCTTGCACGGGCCGGATGACTACGATGCGCCCCCCGGCCAGCACGGGACGCCAGACTTCACGCCCGGGCACCGCCGCACGTCTTCGGGCAGAGTCGTGTCGACTATCTGGACCGGCACCGGCGGCACCGGCGGCTCGTCATCCAACGGACGAGGCCTGCAGCGCCTAAGCGAACGCATGCAGTCGGCAGTGTTTGCCATCTACGGGACGGACAACACGTGGCTGTTTGCGGCCCGCAGCGAGCGTGACAAGATGGACTGGATATTCCGCATCGACCAAACGTACCTCTCCAACAGCGACAGCACGCCCAACAGCGGCATCATGAGCCCTCAGAGCGGAAGCCAATACTAGTCTGCCCGGGGGAGGATGAATTAAGATAACCGAGCCACGATGCCACGTACCCTTCTCTTTTCCTTTTCCTTTTGCTTACTTTCTTTTCTTGTGTAAAGCGCCTGTGCGTCTTTGTACCTTTGCTTATTTTTCCCCGCTTATTTTTCTTTTGCCATTTGTGCACCGGCGGCTTAGATGACTTAGATTATACCCCGAGAGGAGCGAAGGCCGAGGAGGGCAAGGGATGTATATGGAATCATGTATCGCGAAGGCCGACAGAGCTCGCGCGCGGAGGATTGCACTTGGATATTAATAGAGGGGGGGCTTGGGCCTGCAAGTCGAGATGTATACTCGAAGGCGTAGGATATCGGTCAGTGGTAAGGTAGGCGGTCCTAGGTGCAGACGATTGAAGGCGGGCTCGCGCTGTGTAGCGATCATTAGACGGGGGAATGGGCATGAGTTGACGTGCAACCTTCGAGGCTATGCTGGTGACATGATGCTTCAGCTACGCGTGTTGTGATACACCACGGCCATGTCAGTCGTTGATTGTAGTCAGTCAAAAGAACGTCATACAACACTTCTCCACGCTTGACCGGATCAAAGAGTACCAATGAGCCCGCCCCGGACATAGGCAACTTATGCGAGGAATACAATGCTCAGGGCAGTAGGGAATGCGAGACCCGCTAAAGGCGTTTCCTCGGTCCTTGGGAGTACTGGCAATTTCAAAGCTCCATCGGCAACTATAGCTGATGCAAAACGCAGCGGCAAGAGGCCTGGAAGAGGCACAGCACCCGGAATGTCGCTCTGGCGGGATCGTCTTCTTCACGGACTCCATCCATCTAGCCGTCCGAATTCCGTGGCTTCTCAGCTCACAAGGGTTGCGTCATGAATGCACCGAGAGACGCTTCACAAGAGGTGTCATCGCATGGAGTCGTACGGACCCACGGGCGTGAGGAGCAGCGCCCACCAGCCACACCAACCCTTGGCGGCCATACCAATCCTTACGGCCGAACGGCTGGAGAAGAGGCAGCGGACAAGCAGCGCGCTGTTGCCGGCAACAGTGGTCTTGATGCAGCTTGCTTGCACCCGTCGCAAAACGTTGTCGGATCGGCTCTGTCTTGCCGCCTGCGGTCGAAATAAACCCCGTCCACGGGCCTTCTCTAAGACTAGTGACAAAGCGGCCCGCCTAGCCATGAGAGAAGCTCTTGATTGGGCAAGTGTGCCAGCTCGGCATCGGGGCCTGGTCATGGCTTGATTTCCGCGCTACAAGGGATCCTGGGGGACATGCCTGTTCGTGGTCGTTGGTTCCGCGCACAGCGCCCGCGCACAGCGCGCCTGGCAGTGATGATCTTGGCAGGGGGCCGGGATATGTCTGGAGTTCGGAGATGGAAAACCACCTGGGTTGAGCCGAAGAGAAAGACGGGTTCGGACAAGTGCCGAAAAGGAAGAGGTCAACAATTCGCTCGCTTGTAGAGAAAGGCTGAGGTTTCTTATCCCGCTACTCTGAAGACGCAATTGCAGGACGGCAGAGGACCCATTCTATCAGGTTGGGGTCGCGCAAGGCAGGGTGAAGGAATGGTTTTGTGAGTCTTTGCAGGATCAGCCGTTGCTGCATGTGCATGCATCGTTTTGTAGTATCCTGCTCCGCGAATGACTCCCCTACGCTCACTTGAAAAAGAGCCCTGGTACGGAGTAGTAGGGATTGGAAATACCTGTCCGTCTGACGACCTGGACAGAAGCGCGACTGTTGACGTGATTCCGTTGGTGCAGATCACTGCCGTTCGCTAGTCAGTTGATACCTGTAAGGTTGTCATTCGTACCCTGGTGTCGGATGACCCAGCCTGCTGGGTCGCCAGGCAGCCCTGGGACGAAACGGGCCCCTGTGGGATCACCGCCAGCTGGAGTGCTGGTGGCTGGACTGATACCAAACCGTCGGGTCGGGCGGACAAGACACACCAACTGCAGTCAGCCGGCATTGACGGATCACCGAGCCTCGTGCGGAATTGGACGGCCTGCGGCCAGGATGCTGAAGACAATGCAGTAGAAGACCATGTTAGGTGGAGTGCGGGAAATGACAAGTCAAAGAACGGGGCTGGCGTTAAGCAGGCAGCTCCTTCCTTTATTGCTTCTTTCGCCCCCACGTGGATGCTGCCTCGCTCGTATCATAGAACTCATGTAGCAACGTCGAGCACAAGTAGATGCTCTCCTTAACAATGCGGGAATTGCTCCGATGAGGGTTATAGCGAGCTGTCCTACTGTCAACTTTGACAGTCTGTTGTCAACTTTGACAGCATGGGCCGTGCGAGGCTAGCAGCAGTCCTTGAACATTTGGGTTCCCGACAGTCCGGTACCATGACCTGCTGCCTAAATTTCCTTGTGAGACAAGGGACGGCGGGCATCTGCAAAGTTGTGTCAGTGGCAGCCACATGGATGCTTATGCATTGGCCCGTTCTGATGTGCGCCATTGCATCTCCACGGATGAGCCCTGGCACAACATCAGCCACGCCCGTCATCAAGACGTAGCGCAATGCTGTTGCCGCACTCTCTGAACTGAAGTCCGCCCCAATCTATGCAAGGCGTTCAATCCCCGAAGCGGTTTGCCGTCGTACACGGTAGACATGGCGTCGGTGGTCTGGGGAGGAGCGCCCCCATGCATGGTTGAAGCCTTGGGTGATACTGGTCGTGAAGTTCGGAGGAGTGCACTCTGCATCTGCATCTGCATCTGCGTCGTTGCAGGCTAGACTCCCCTCTTCTCTCTAACTTGGCTGGCTGCCACGCAAGCATCAGCCTCAAACCACAAACGACCCTCGGGCAGGGAAAAAGAAATTACGCCGCGGAACCACACAGTCCTGAGGCATCCGCCATTGCAGGACGCCGCACGAGTGCAGAGAAACTGCCGTCTTTGGCACAGCACATATCGGAGCACAGTGCCCACACCCACGCACCCGTCTCCCGTCCAGCATGACGCCGGCATGAGCGGGGAGTTGGGCCAGGCTGAACCCGACCCAGAGAGCCGGGAATCCCACAGCCTTGGCTTGGGGATTGTTGTTTGTGTGGCGCCCCGTCAGTGGCTATCGCGCGAGACCCTGTCTTGGGCAAACCCCCTGGAATGACGCCCCGCCGCCCGCCGCTCTCGGGAGATTAGCTGAACCAGCTTGCCGGGACCGCCTGGAGGTGCGGACGAAGCCACGTCTGACGAAGAGGGGCGAGGGCCGAGGTAGATGAAATACTTGGCAACATTAGTGGGGAGGGCATGGGAGCTGCCGTGACTCCGTCACGGAAAAAGATGAGGTCGTCAAGACTTGTACTTGCTTGTGTTCCTTCAAGCTGAAGTTCAGTACTTGCCGTCTTATGCTCTGCCTTTGCGCTGAACCGTCTCTCTGCATGTGAACTGTTGTTGACCAAAAGGCCCAGGTGGAGCGGGTGGATGCGATGGTGCCAGACGGCCTGTCTATCCCTACCTTAGCTACTGGTGTGGTGGACACTAACACCCGCCCGCGCGCGGGAGCGAACGAAGCGCCGTGTCGGTTCTTGGCGGGAGCCCTTCGAGTCGCTCCTTGCCCATGCTGGTCTGACACGCACCCGACCCGGCGGGCTGGCACGATCAACAAGAACGAAGAGCGCGGCCGACTTTGAAAGGAAGTGCGGCTTGCGCATGGGCCAAAGCCACACCTGTCATCTGTTGCCGACATCCGCGAGTAGGGCCAAGGGTAATCGCTAAACGCGAATGGAATACCAAAGCTGCCTTTGCGACGAGGCGCTGGCTGATATTTTGAGTCTTCTGCAAACCAGCCTCGCTAGCTCCGACGCGTTCTGTCCAGTGTCCACCGCGCGGGGTTTGTCTGGCCAGCTGTCAGCGTCCCATGTACAAAACGCACTTGTTCCTCTTCCTTTATATCCGTTCGCCCTTTCATTCAGACCTCAACTGTTACGTCGTTGAACATCGCGACGGGCGTCTTTGTTCGAAGAGAGACTTTCCCGGAAGAGGCGCTTGGGTGCTGAAATCTTGGCAATATCTCGCAGCCCCGAATCTGATACGTGGTAAAGGCTATGGCGAATCAGCAACATGGCTGCGGGAGCGGCGAAGGAGGAAGGGTCGGTTCCAGTCTGCAAAGCTTCCAGTTCACCTTTACTGCGAGGGCTGGAGCAAATGGCTTAATAGAGCCTGATGTAAGCCGTCGGCACTTCGCCATCTCTGTCGAGTCCCCATGTGCTGACCGGACGGCGTGCCTCAACCAGCCAAGTTCTGGGCAAATGTAAGTACTGGGATGGCCTTGTGAAGCAGCGGCGTTGGAAGTTGATTTCCTAACGTCGACGTCCAAGAAGAGAGTCTTCTGCATCCTTGTCAGAAAGCGTGCAGAACTTCCCTGAGGAGTTTGGGCGCACCTACCACGCATACCGAGCTGGCTGTAAGTCGCTCCTGCCCCTGAAGCCTGACGCTCCTGTCTGCTAAGCTGACCGCCTACCCACCTTACCTTAGCTTACGCCTTCCCCAACGATATCGTCGAGCAGGAACGACTGGCTCTCCAGGGCGACGCATTGCGGCTCATCTTCGACGACCGACTCTACTTTGCTCCTCTCTCCGGCTCAAAGCCTCCACGAAATATCCTCGACGTTGCCACGGGCGTTGGCGACTGGGCCATTCAGATGGGCGACCTGTTCCCCAGCGCACAAGTCATTGCCACGGATTTGTCACCTATTCAGCCGGAACAGGTACCCCCAAATGTCAACTTCTATGTCGAAGATTCGTACGTACCTATCCATAGAGCGGCCAAAATTAGTGAACCCTCTATTCATGCTGTCTGCCATTCTACGGCACTCCGTCTAACGTTAAATCGTTCTGTAGGTCTGACCTCTGGGACTATTCGGAAAAGTTTGACTACATCCATACTCGAGCTATTTCCGGCTGCTGGTCGTCCTTTGAGAAGGAAATTGCTGAGCAGGCCTTTAATGCGCTCGAACCCGGGGGTTGGTTCGAGTCTCAGGAATGGGACGGCATCATTGCGTGCGACGATGGCACACTGGATCCCGAGGGACCTCTGGTGAAATGGTTTCGTGAGCTCGCTAATGCTGGCGAGACTTGCGATCGCTCCATCATGGTGGGAGCTACTCTCAAAGAAGTTTACGAACGAGTAGGCTTCGTGGATGTGCATCAGCGCATCTTCAAAGTACCCACAAACGACTGGGCCAAAGACGAGAGGCTGAAGACGATAGGGCGAATGTGGGAGAGGAACTTGTTGCAAGGACTGAGTGGTTTCTCGTTTAGTCTGTTCAGCAGGGTCTATGGCCGGTCTGCCGCAGAGATCGAGGTAAGCATGGATTCCTCACGTCGCCTTTTGATTATCCATCCACACATGGCGCCCAGACAGCTCTGCCAAGTGAGAATAGCTTGACTGACGAGTCTTGCAGGTGCAATTGGTTGGCGTACGACGAGAAATCTCCGATGCGAGAATACACGCTTATATGCCAATCTACGTTGTATGGGGGAGAAAACCGTTTCCTGGAGAGGGTCCGGTTCCCACGCCAAAGTTTCAATAAGTGGGAAGGGAAGAAAAAGAGGTTTACTTCGCAACAGTTGCACTGGCTCCTGGTGAGTACCGGCAATCAGGGATATATGTGAAAAGCACGATGATGAAGTCGAGATCCGGTCGAGACGCGAGGGGGGCATTCGACAATCAGAAACGGTGGAGTTTGAAGTGCACCAATGAATGGAGCACCACAGCTAGGGTCCGTGATAAGGAAAGGATGATGAGCTGCTCAGCTTCATTGGAACAACAGAAGCAGCCAATAGGTTTTGCATGCTCATAGCGCACAAAAGCGTTACGATTGGGGTCTTGATAAGCAGGTGCATGGATGGGCGCAATAGATGACCTGGCAAACTTCCAAGTAACGGGAGTCACAAGGGCGAATTGCACCGAACCGAAGGTCCTTTATTCACGTGATTTTGTGCAAGACCTGACAGCAATTGTGCTCTGTCAGCCACTATGAGACAAGTGTTGTTGCCGCCTTTGATCAAAAAGGCTCTATGAGGCTGCAGCAACGTTATAACGCCGAGGGCCCGCTCTTCAATGTCTCACAAGCCACGCCAAGTCCTTGGCCAACTCCTCGGAGACAAGTTCCGCACACCGCTCGCGTGAGAGAAACTCATGGTCGGCATATTCGAAGCCTGGTACGACAGTCTCCGATATGAGCAGTCCCTCGTTGGCGACAGATGTCTCGGCATCCCTGTTGGCGGGCTCCAGCAAGTAGCTTGCTTTCCAGACGCCGCCGTCGACGGCCCACTGCAGCTTCTCACCTTGCTGGATGTCCGGGCCGACGACGAAGGACTCCACGCGGCCGTCCGGGAGAATGAGAACATAGCGGCCACGGCCGCGGTGCCAGGTGTGCACGATGCGGCTGCGGTTGCGATGGAATGAGCCCACAGGACTCTTGGGCGTAAGGTAGTAGAAGATGGAGGTCGAGAGGCAGCGCACGGTCGGATCGAAGCCGGGACGAAGACCGCCGACAAGGGCGAGCGTCTTCTCGGAGAGAGGAGTCGGCGGGTAGGGGCTCGGGATGAGAGTCGGCGACGAGTCTGTGACGACGTAGTAGCCGCCCTCAATGTTGGGGACCAGTGAGAGAGCCTGAATCGTGGCCTGGACCTTGGTTGACTCGACTGCTCCTACGGGAGTTTGATCTGGGCTTGCAGGATCCGGCCTGGTCTCAGGACTGGGCTCGCTAGGAACGAGGTTGGCGTGGGTCGAGCCGAGCCCGTCTGAAACGAGCCCAAAGCCGCCCATTGTGATGTTGAGACCAGCTGTCTTTGACTAAGCCTTACGGTACTCAGTTGGGTGAAGAAGGTCAAAGTTGAAGCTGCGGAGTTGAGAGAGCAGTAGGCTCTGGAGCTGAGTGTTTTATGTTGAGCCGAACAGCTGACCAACAGCTGCTCAGCCCCCGCCTGTCGGGTGTAGCAATGAACATTCATCGTCACGAATGCATTCTCCACCGACCACGCTGACGAGTCTGACAAGGCGTATTAGGTGTCTTGTCTCGGACACATCCAAAAGGGACTTGTTGTACAGCGGCTGGCTCGGATGCAGTCATCAGTGGCGAGTCGTATTCCTCACCTTGGGGGCCTCAGCCATAGGTCAACGGCTGCGCGTGGCAAGTGGCCTTGCACACACTCAGATGCAGCAAGAATCCATCTGCAGTGACACGGAAGCACGCGCGTTGGGACTCGGGCCTGGGCTCTTCGCCGTTGATGCTGAAGAGCGCCCCGGAGCCGCCGGGCAGGAAGGCACTCGAGCGACCCGACGAGCGTATCTGCGGCCGCGGGGGACGAGACCTACGGAGCCGACACGGAAAATACAGGATATGCAGGCTATAATTAGGGGTGGCTCAAGAAGCAGCGATGTCCTCGTACTGTGAAACAGGTTATGCCGAGTGAACGCTAGGCCGTTCTGCCTTTGCGCCGCCGGATAGGTGCAGCATCGGATTCACTTAGCGCCACCCCTTCTGGTGCAACGCCTCCACTAACAGCGCGGCCCGCATGCCCGGCCTCTAACGTAGAGGCTCCGATGGCGCCCTCAGTCTCACCTCCACCCATCACCTGTCACGACGCTTCTGTCGTCTGCGCCCTCCCCTTGCCGCGTGAAACCGCCTCGCCGTCCTTGAGCCGCAGACTGAGGCCCGACTGGGCCCCCGGCCATCTACAATGCTGGCATCGCGCCTTTCCCGGCCCAGCCGCGGCTTTCTCGTCCTCGCGCTTCCTCCCACGTGTCGCGCGACCACTTCCGTCCGTCTCCCAGCGCCGCGTGCGGCAGCAGTCGTCGCCGTCGGAGTCGCCGTCGGACATCAGCGTCCGTTGTCCAGCACACGGCCCCGGCGCGCCCACGAACCGCACGAGCACCTCCGCAATGCCCGGCCGCTCGTCCCCCACGCCATCGCCCGCCGGTTCAGCGATGCCGGCCGCAGCCGCAACTCGCAGGCTTTTGTCATCGCGTGCGTCTTCGCCGCCGTCGCCTTCTACCTCTACAACTCGCAGACGGTGCCCGTGACGGGGCGCCGGCGCTTCAACTTCTTGTCGGACAAGCTGGTCGCACAGGCGCACGTCCGGGCTACCGATGCCGTCATCCGCCAGGTGCAGGAGCAGGGAGGGCATTTCCTGTCGGATTGGGATCCTCGGACGATGCTGGTCAAGAGAGTGATGAAGCGACTGATTCCTGTGAGCGGCATGACGGATCTTGACTGGGAGATTCGGGTCATTGCGGACAACCGTAGGTTACGTCGAGTCCCTGCTTCGCTCCGTAGTCGTTACTAACAATGCCTCCTTGTGCGTTGCAGGCACTGCCAATGCATTCGTCTTGCCCGGAGGCAAGGTATTTGTGCACAGCGGGATCCTCAACGTCTGCCGAAACGAGGATGCCCTGGCTGCCGTTCTCGGGCACGAAATTGCCCACAACACGGCGTCGCACGCGGCCGAACGGCTGTCGGCTGCGTGGGTGGGCAACCTCACCGCCGGCAGCGTCTTCTTTCTCGCAGGGGCTTTGCCTGGGCTCGCTCTCTTCGGCCTTTGGAGCTTTGTCGGCGGCTTCTACCTACAGGACCTCTTGTTCTACCTACCCATGGGTCGCAAGCAGGAGAGCGAGGCAGACTACATTGGCCTCATGATGATGGCTGAGGCGTGCTACGATCCCCGGGCGGCGGTGGGTTTCTGGCAGAGGATGGAGGCGATTCAGCATGCCGGAGGACAGGAGGTGCCCGAGATGCTGAGCACCCATCCATCGGTAAGCCTCCAGTGTCTTGACAACCCGACCCGCACGAGGCGCGGTAACTGACACGACACCAGAATGGCAACAGAATTTCAAAGATCAACGAGTGGCTGCCGCAAGCGATGCAGAAGCGCACGGAGAGCGACTGCCGCGGCACGGCGGCGTTTGCAGATAGGTTCAGGCTGGCGCTGCGCAGGAGACAGACTGTAGTGGACGTTGCCTGAGCGGGTCTTGCTGGAGATTGTCAATAAGACAAGCCCTCGGGCAATTGAGGGATTGGTATATTTGCTGTATCGGGTGTACAACACAAGTACGAGTAGTGATGGAGTGTCAGGGAATTTCCAATGTAAGGCACTTCAACAATTGCATGGCCCGAGGCTCCTGCACACGTGCCGACGTCGTCCCAAGACAGGGTCGTTAGCAATTGCCGCCCGCTGATAGGCCTGCGCTGTGGATGACGCTGGGCGGCCACTGAACTTGGCCCGCAACCCCGGATCTGGGGTGGGCGGCTGGGCTGCTGGACTGGTGGACTGTGCTGAGCCGAGGTAAAACGCTCCATTTCAGCATCCAAGCTCCCCAACTCGCTCTGCAGTCTGCCCTCTTGAATATCACTTGCCCCCAACTCGAACTCCCATCTACCCGATCATTTTACCGTGCAATACCGCCCGAGTTCATACAGCGCACACACGCACATACACGAACCGCCATGTCCGACAAGAAGTATTCCACCGCCGATGTCGCCTCGCACCGGGACGAGGCCAACGGCTACTGGCTCATCGTCGAGAACGATGTCTACGACGTTTCAAGTATGTCCCGCGTCACCCATCTCTCTCCCATGTCCCCGTTCATTTTGCGCCCCCCGCCGTTACCTCTGCGCCGTTTTCCCAGCCTGCTGCTGCGCGGCGCGGCGCATCACGGCGGGCGTCTGGCATGTGATTGCAGACGGGAACCTGAGCTGACGCGCCCCCCCCCAGACTTCATGGCCGAGCACCCCGGCGGCGACAAGGTCCTCAAGCGATTCGCCGGCAAGAATGCGACCAAGGCTTTCTGGAAATACCACAGCGAGAGCGTGCTGAAGCGGTACGGCGCCAAGTACAAGATCGGCGAGGTTGGCGAGGCGGCGAAGCTGTAAGGCGTGAACCGGGACTGGATCGAAAGATGTGAATCGCATGGGACTTGCGAACGCAGTTGCTGCGACGGACCTGCATGCGACGGAAACGATGCATAGAAATGGCGCGTCCTGATCGAGGAGCCCGAGTGCAGGCCGGCGGGGGGCTCTCGCATTTACGAATCTGTTTGCATCGTTGGCCGTGGCTGGATAGATGACACAGGATAGGGCTGGACGGAATGTATTCATACGATGTGGTGTTCTACGTGACATATATACAAGCTGTCACTTTACTGGCATGATGATTCTCACCCGGCTCCGTGCGAGCATCGCATCTCCGTTGCGGAGAGCTGGTGCAACTGGTCCCCACCCTTTCAACTGGTGCGAAGCCAAGCCTGCAGCTGCTTGATGCGACCTCTACCCCAAGACGGACCGCAACTCAACATGTTACGAGTATTTCATCCTTGAAAACTCCACGATGCTTGCAGGTCGAGGCTGCTTCGGATCTTCCGCCCTCCCATCACAGCTGATGTGGGGCTGCTGGCGGCTCCATCGTCCACGCGCCTTTACAAACATCGTCAGCCTCATGGCCCAAAGAGCAAGCCCATCCTTTCGCTTGATATTAGGCATCTCATAGCACGATTTCAGACCAGAATTGCCTCTAACCCGTCATCATGGGTGACATCTTCGACTCCGCCGGGGTGCAGAAACGCCTACTCGAGCGCCGTGCCTCCCATGACGCAAATCCTCCCACGCTGCCACCCCTGAGCGCCATTCGCGCTGCGGAAGCGTCCCTCATCCCCAGAACGAACCCAGACTGGCACGCACAGGGACTCCCAGACGCAGCCGTCGTCGCTCACATCCTTGGTGACATCGTACCGGCGCTCACTGGCCAGGCCGCGTCCAGCCGCTACTATGGCTTCGTCACCGGCGGCGTTCTGCCCATCGCCGAGTGGGCCGACAACGTCGTCTCGCGCATGGATCAGAACGTCCAGGTACACCTGCCTACGCAGTACGTCGCTACGACGGTCGAAGACGCGGCGTTGGACATGTTGGCGGGACTACTGCGCCTGAATGTTGGCAGTGCCGAATGGAAGGGCAGAACATTTACCACTGGCGCAACGGCGAGCAATGTCCTCGGCCTTGCATGCGGCCGGGAGGCCGTCCTGGCCAGGAAATTGGGCGGCGAGGGTAGTGTAGGCGAGCTGGGTCTGCTGACTGCTTGCCTCAAGGCAGGCATCTCCGACATCCAGGTCCTCACGAGTGCGGGCCACAGCTCCCTCTCCAAGGCTGCCAGCGTGGTGGGCATCGGGCGCCACTGCGTCAAGGAGCTCAGACGCAGCGAGAATCAGCCGTGGAGGCTCGACATTGACGCCGTGGGGCGGGAGCTGCAGCGGCCGAGGGTGGCGAGCATCATTGCCATCAGTGCTGGAGATGTCAACACAGGAGGCTTTTCTCTCGAAGGCGTCGAGGAGTGGAGGAGGGTGAGGGCGCTGGCGGACCAGTACGGGTCGTGGATTCATGTCGATGGCGGTGCGTCTCATGTCATTCAATCCAACGCGTTGGCTATTGAACTCGTGCTAATTACGAATCATCGTAGCATTCGGCATCTTTGCACGAGTTCTGGGTTCAGGCGACGATTACGCCCTGCTCAAGAAGCGAATCGATGGGATAGAGCTTGCAGACAGCATCACTGTGGACGGGCACAAAATCCTCAATGTGGTCGGTTCGCCGTTGATTTCCGACCACTAAATGATTTGGCTGACCCTGTAAACCACAGCCGTACGACTGCGGAATGTTTTATACCCATTCCGCCGCTACACTGCAGTCCGTTTTCACCAACCCCAACGCTGCCTACCTGAGCTCCGGGCCCGCAGCAAACATCCCGTCTCCACTGAACATCGGCCTCGAGAACTCACGCCGATTCCGCGCCCTCCCCGTGTACGCCGCGCTCCTCAGCGAGGGCTACGTAGGCATGGAACGCCTCGTGGCCAACATGGTCCAGCTCTCGCGCCGCATAGCCGCCTTCCTGCTCGCTTCGCCGCACTATGAGCTCCTGCCGGACGAAGAGGCCCCGCTCGATGGCATTTTCATGACTGTGCTGTTCCGAGCCAAGGACCGCGCGCTAAACGAGGCGCTGGTGGAGAAGATCAATGGGACGAGGCAGATGTACGTGAGCGGGACGGCATGGAGGGGCGAGAAGGCGGTTCGGATAGCAGTGTCCAACTGGAAAGTGAATGTGGAACGGGATTTCGAGGTCGTGGCAGCAATCCTGAATGCTGTGGCGATGGCAGAAGTATTTGACATCAAGCAGGTTTCGAAGCAATAATGAACCTGCCCGGCGTAAATATGTGGCAGTCGGGTATTCGAAGCCGTCGGGTTTAGAATTTTTCGGCAGCATCATCGGCGTCGTCTCGTCCATCGTCCCCCATCGTTTGCAGAATCGTAAGCTCTCCTCAGCCAAACTTCTTGGATCCGCCCTTGACGGTGAATTTCTTGTCCGCCTTCTTGCCCTTGCCAATCAGCTCGAGATGGCCGGCGCGCTCGCCCAGCAGCGCCTCCGTCTTGGCTGTCAGCCCGGCCGAGAACTTCTTGTGCGCCTTGTCGAGATTGGTCGTCTTCTTCTTCGGCTTGGCCACCTTGGAGACCTGCCTCTTGGAGTGCGTCGCCTTGGCGGCCTTGGGCCGTGAGGATTGCTTGACTGCGCCTTGAACCATTGTGAATGTGCGATGTGGTGGTGCTTCGATTTGCTGTTGTGTTTGCTGGCGGAAAACTGGGAAGAAGAAAGTGGCTGGAGGCTGGAGGCTGAATGGTTTTTTTTTTGGGGGGGGGGGGGGGGGGGGGGGGG
>JALHBY010000311.1:1552-11878 GCA_024340155.1 Tolypocladium pustulatum
CTATGTCAGTATCCGGAAGGCCAGTTGCTTGCCCTTCAAGATGGCTGACCAAAATTCTACCGTTTATAGTCTAGGCGAGGTATAAGTTTTATGGTTTCGAATACCTCATGTTGATCAACTCATAAGCAAGTGTGTGAAAAATTGTCGTCTCGTGGATCACTAACCTAGAACAGCCCTTTATAGTCTGACCAAAAGTGTGGCTTAAAGTCCCCGCAGCAATCAACGAACAGCCATTGCGGCAAGATCTTCCTCCAAAAAGAGCATCTGCGCCGGCATCAAGCGACGCACAGCGGCTCAGCCTTCAGCTGTCTCGTGTGTGGCCGCCGCTCGTTCAGTCGCAGGTGAATATGCATCATCCCACTCGCAGCTCTCCACTGTGTTGGTCTAACCCAGGTGTTGTTGTGCAGCGATCATTTGCGCCGTCATGCCGGCATCCACGGAGCCGCTGCAGCCGTCCCGAGCTCACGCCGGGGGCGGGCCTGCGATACCTGCCATGCCAACAAGAACAAGTGCGACGGCGGGCCCCAGTGCTCGCTGTGCAAGAAGCGAGGCGTAACTTGCACGTACGGCAGAAGAGACGGGACTTCGCCAGCGACCCAGCTCAGGGCTTCTCCTCGCTCGCAAGGCTCCCAGTCGGAGTGGGCAACGGCGTCCGCGCCCGTGTCGCCGCCCTTCACGGAGCCTAATGCTGTATATTCGGGTGCACCCGTGGGTCTTCAGGGTGCGGAGTTGATTAGCAGTGCCTCGTCTGAGCATGGAGGCTTCACCCTCAAGTCGGCGCTACAGTCGATACTCAGAGCCGTTGCATCAAGATCCGGAAAGGCTTGCAATACGGCGACGCAACCCTCCGTCGTTCCAAAGTCATGGCTCACGGCTTGCGTCGAGTCGTATTTCGGATGCTTTCACGACCGTTGGCCAATCATTCATGCGCCGTCGCTGGACGAAACCACCGACAGCGTTGCTCTTGTTGCGTCCATCGTCATGGTCAGCGCTTGGCTCAACTATGACCGGACCTTGAGAGAGGCGATTGTGGAAATTCACGATCACCTCGTCGAGCAGTCGTTCGAGCATCTAGTAAGCCGTGGCGTGAGAGCTGTGGGAAAATATGACTGACCGCTACGCAGGCGAAAGGCGCCTTTGATCCGAGCCGCCCGTGGCCCGTCGAGACGTATCAAGTCGTCCTTTTAAACATCATTTTTGCATTCGAGAGCGGAGTATGTCTCTTCATGCTGTCCTGTGGACATGGTAAGCTAACCTTTGTATAGAGAGACAGCTGTATCAAACGCACGCGCCGATTGCTCAGCCTCCTTGTAGCAGTGCTGCGGCAAAACGACTGCTTCAATTCGAAAACCGTGGAGCTTGAGAAGAACACGCACTTTCCGGGCGACTTTGTTCCGTGGGTGATGACCGTCACGGAGCGCTTGAAGAGGTGAGTCGTTCGCCCAGGAAAGCTAGCCGCTCTCGCTAACATCAATGACAGGCTAGCCCACTGAAGTCAACACATGAAAAGGTACGAACCGATTGGAAGAATTTCTTGTTCTGCGATGACCCATGCGAAGCTGAGCGGTGATATACGTTGCTGGTCAGCTGTCGCTGGTAGCGACGGCTGCCTCCCGAGAGCCCGCCCTGGAGATCTTTTTCGCTGCACGCAGTGTGCCGTTCACGGCCTCCTACGGTCCACCGGCAGAGAATGCTCAGCGCTTTACGAACGCCAACTCAAGTCACCTGAGCACGTCGATGCAGTTGCTGAGTCACGCATACCGTATCTCCGTTATTCTCGAGCGCAATGCTCGTGGCAAGCAATTTGGACCCTACAGCCTTATTCGTTTATCACGCGATCTCAACTTTGACTTTGCGGGCTATGACCGAGGCCCTCGGCTGCTGCAATGAAGACGTAATGAATTGTAGTTCTGTCCATCACTGTCCTACGTCTCGAATGGAATGCCAAAACGGGACATGGTCATGCGCGACGTGTTCTTCCAATTAGCGCCTGTGGACATGTAGGCATACCGACGTCCGGGATCAACCGGCTACCGAGAGCCAGGCGTCAGGACAAAAGATGACGGCTCGGCCAACTTCGTCTCCGGAAAAAACAGACCGTCACTAAACTGCTTACTCTTTGAGCATCCTTGCCAGAATTCTCCCAAACGAGCCGAAATAAACGTCCAATGGCCGAAGTGACGCGATCCCTACGATGGTTGGGGCATCAAGGACGCATCATCCTAACAGGGTTGCCGTTAGCCTGTACGGCCCGCTAATAAGGGATCCGAATGCGAGTGCGAGTATGACTGCAGGCCTCCAATTGCCTACGACGTAATTGGCGTCGCACGTTGTACTACATACGAATTAGGGATGCGCCGAAAGTTAATCAGAGTTCGATGCTCTCGGTTACAACACCCGACCGACAATGTGTAACGGTCAGCCAATATTTGACGACTGACGCTGTGATGTGCTGGTTTGTGGTGGCCTGCAAATCTCGAATGGACCGCTTCTAACTCGTGTTCCCCATCAATGCAGCAACGTTTCCCCATGGTCCGCAAACCCTAACGTTAGTAGATCAGGCCCCCGCGCATATTTTTGGGGTACGCATGTATTTCCGGGGTACCTTGGCTGCAGCCCCCTGCTCCTGGAACAATGGTCCCTTGTGGAACTACGCAAGCCCTCGGAACAACGCTAACTTACACCTCGCAGGCATGCAAGCAGCCCAACCACGTGCAGCATGTAACTGGCTGCTGATCTCGGCCTTGTCATAAGTCCTTCATAGGCCACCCGAGGCAAAAGCTATATACATTGAGGCCCCGACGCCGTGTATTTTGGTCTCTACAGCGCCTTCTCCTGCTTCAGCGATACAATTGGGCAACGCGGCCTGAGAGCTAAAACCAAGTCTCTCTTCAATTCCTTTTTACTTTTATTTATTTCTTATATTTTTATATTCTTGCAGCGGATGCTGCTCACTCATCAGTCAACACTCACGCGGCCACATCACCTCACTATGGCCCTCAACGAGACCAGCACCCATCTCCGTACGGTGGAAGACGAGTTGGCTGACTTAGAGCTGGCCGGGGATAACTTGCTGAAAGAATCGTGGAAAGATTGGCCCAACCAAGCAGCCGTAGAGCATACCTCCCTTAACAGGCACGCATCAATTTGCTGACATAGACATCAGTTTGACGGGCTCGAAGAGCACAAAGGACCTATAGGCCTGACGGTCAAAGGCTCCATCCCGGCCTGGGCAGCCGGTGCTTTGTACCGAACCGGACCCGGAGTCAGCGCCGTCGAGAACACCAGCCGGGGAACTCACTACGTCTCGCACTGGTTCGATGGCTTTGCGCACACCCATAAATTTGACATCATTCCGCCTACTACCGAAGGAAGTGCAACCACCGTCACATACTCGTCTCGTCGCCAGTCAGATGACTTTGTCGAGCACATCAGAAGAAAAGGATGGCGCACTAGTGCTTCCTTTGGGCAGAGGGCGGATCCCTGCGTTGGTATCTTTGCCAAGGCCATGGCTTACTTTGAGCCTCGTCGTATGACGAATAATGTTATCGTTGAACGAAACGTACCTGGTGTGACCACCAAGGCACCAGCGGGCTCCGGCCATCGCACTGGCAGCAACAACATATTTCTCGCCACCGATAACGCCGGCATTCAGGAGATCAACCCCGATACACTGGAGCCCCTCGGCTTCACAAACCAGAGTAGTCTTCACCCAGATCTCAAAGGGCCACTGTCCTGTGCTCATGCTCAGCGGGACCCGGACACAGGAGATCTATACAACTATAACCTCCAGCCTGGTCCAGTATCGACTTACCGCTTTTTCCGTGTCAACGCATCTACTGGCACCACTGATATTCTGGCTACCGTTAAAGACCCCTCACTCAGCCCTGCATACATCCACAGTCTGTTTTTGACACAGAACTTTGTCATCTTATGCATTCCTACGACTCACTTTGCCTGGAGAGGACTCAAGATCCTGTGGGACCGCCAACTCCTTAGCGCTATGAAGCCCTTTGACAAGTCCGACCTGTGCAAGTGGATTGTAGTCGATCGCCGCCACGGCAAAGGTGTTTTGGGCCGCTTTTCTACCCCTGCGGGCTTCTTCTTCCACTCCGTTAACGCCTTTGAAGAGAATGTGGAAGGAGATGTCAAGCGAATCGACATCTGCATGGATTACATCGCCTATGATTCAACTGACGTCATGTTGGGATTATCCTACGACATCCTCTTAGACCGCAACGGTGCCACCAGGAAGCATTGGATCGAAAGTGAGCGATACAAGACGACCAACCCTCGCCTCGTGCGCCAACGGTTCAGAATTCCTTTGAAGAAGCAGACGATAGAAGAAGTGGCCACAGCGACTGCGGAAGAAGTTCTCTCCATTCCTGGTCCACATGCTGGTGAAATGCCAGCCATCAACGCAGCACGTGCGTGCAAGCCATACCGGTATGTTTATGCAGCAGGCGTTCGCGGACTTGCCACTTTTGTGGACTCGCTCGTGAAGACTGACCTTCACACGCGGGGTGCACTTATCTGGTGTGGGCCCAAAGGACACTCGCCCGGCGAGCCTGTGTTTGTGGCGCGGCCTGGTGCAACGGATGAGGATGACGGCATCATCCTGAGTCTTGTACTGGACGGCTCAGCACAGAAGTCGTACCTAATGTGCTTGGACGCAAAGACAATGACAGAGGTGGGACGGGCGGAAGCTGATTTTCCCATCTCCATCGGGCTTCACGGCATCCACGCCCCGGCTATAGAGGGGCTTCTTGAGGAAAAGGGTCTATAATTGATGGACTGCTACAGACATCGAGTTTTAATAGTTTGAGAAGGGACCTGGAACTGTTTGTTGTCCGTCCTCTGGTCCTTCGGAAATTGTAAGGGAAAGGTCAACCTCCACTCCGTTTCGGTGACGCGGTACCTCCGGTCCCTTTCTCTCGTTCCACTCGAGCATGGCCAACCAAGTATCTTTTATACTGGTTGTCTTATAAAGTGTACTTTGCTTCCGATGCCATTTCATGACATTTTTGGTCTCTTCGTTTTTGCACTCTGTTTGCCACTCCGTGTGCTCCTTCGTCGCCTTATGAGAACATGCCCTCCACTACGTTCCGGGATGCAACGCTCACGCTGACCTTCGCCTTCGGCTTCGGTGCTACACGAGGGTGAATGACATAGTCATGATATGCCCTACGGGGTTCAGTAGCTGTCACTTCGAGGATGATGATTACTTGGAAGATTACTACAGTTCGTAGCCTTCACTTGTGGATATTTATTGGTAGCATTTCACTATTGACTACAGTTGGTATCACTTTACTTGTGGATGTTTACAGGTAACCAGGCATTGTCCAAGTCACTGTGTGTGAGTGTGCTGGTGAAGCCGAGTAGACTTCCTAAAGCGGAAAGTGGGATGCATAACAAGGAGAACTACCTACTAAAGACTACTACTCTGCATCGCTCACCGCGACGTCGTTCCTGATAGCGACTCTATGCTTTCTAACAAATCCCGAAACGGCTTCCGCTGCACCCAAGCTGCCAGCGCAAGTCTCCAGTGCACAACCTCTATTCGATCCCGCCACTTGCCGGGCTTGAGTTGAACAAGCTCAACGTCGCACAAGACCGACTCCAAGGATTTCCCGCCATGCTCAAGATGCGCAAGCATAAAGTCAGGGTCCAGGACTATACGTTCACCTTCCGGAACTAGACAACCCCGAGTATCTCGGACATCCTGCTGACACCACTGGGAGACATACCCAAAGTACACATCTACGATGGACGCATGCTCCACGCTCCAACCATTACGCGGCTTCTTACGCAACGCAGACCTGTCTAGGTTGCAGGACCAACCAACCGATCCATCTGGATTCGCCTGCAACATCATGTTGCCCACAAAGCTCTCGCTATCCAGTCCTCCACTGTCGGAAAGGGCCAATAAACAGAGAAGATGCTCCCGCATCACCTCAGCAGGCACCCAAGGTGGGTAACTCCGTAACAGGCCGCGCTTCTTAAGAAACATCCCTTCCATAAACTTGCGTAGCAAATGGACGACAACTAATCCACTCTGCATTAGCCAATCCGTTATGACGCCACCCGCGCCAGAGAAAAATACTCACCCATGGTGACAATAGAAAAGATCACACAGCGTGTTCACCAAATAAGCCGCCTCGCTACCGATGAATTCCGCACCACGGAAATGAGGGAACAAGTGCAGCGCTAGCGTGCACGATGTGGAGGAATGGACACTTCTTGTGTCAATGTCTGGGTAAGTGCAAGTTGACTTCCGTCCCACTGAAATCTATGTGCTTCGCAGCAATCAATCCTCTGGATGTATGAATGAAAATGAAAGCGAACCTTCCTGGGTTCAGAAGAGTGCGAGACCCCGTCTCTTTATGTCTTTCGACCATGGGCCCCACCCATTTGCTTGAACATTCAAGCCAACAACACATGCATCATGGCTGCATGAACCGGCCTCATCGCTCCACTCTGATTGGCCGTTATAACCGCCTCACTCCCTTCTGTCGTTTCAGCCTATGACCACACTCTTCGTGCCTCAGGTGTCTATACACTGTTCATCTGTGGCCATGGGCCATGGATTCCCTTACAACCAAAGTTAAGTGCTCACGCAATTGTAAGGGAAAGGGTACACCTCCACTCCGTTCTGGTGTAAAGTGACCTCCGGTCCCTTCTCTCGTTCCACTCGATCCATGGCCAACCAAGTATCTTTTGTACTGGTTGTCTTATAAAGTGTACTTTGGTTCCATTGCCATTTCACAACATTTTTGGTCCGTTCACTCTGGGTGGTCCTCGCTCCCCTTCGGTCGCTGCGGTAGAACATGCCCTCCACTTCGTTTCGGGATGCAACGCTCACGCTGCACCTCCACTACGTTCCGGTAGCTACACGATGGTGAATGACCAAGTCATGAAATGCCCTGCGGGGCGTAGTAGCTGTTGTTTGGAGGATTACTATCACTTCACTGTTTACTACAGTCTGTAGCCTTCACTTGGTGGTGTTCATTGGTAGCATTCACTTTGTGGGTGTTTATTTGTCATTGCACGTTACCGTCAAGGTGAATTAAATTGAGGGTATCACGACATCTCCATTAGGCATAATCCATGCTGCCACTCCTGCTAGAGTAACGGTAGTAGACCCCTCGAACCGGTCGCCTATCTTTCCACAATCCATTTACCAAAGACATCCCCTTCCTTGGCTATATATGTCTGCACACAATGAAGAAATTTCGCATCAGACTCCCCCGTCTTCTTCCTCCTAATGTTAATACACTTTGTGTCGATGTCCCGACGGCCATCCACGATGGTCCACACCGACAACTTGTTGCGTGCCCTCGGCCAGTACACCTTGCGCGAGAACTGTAAAGCCACGTGGTAGTGGGGGATACCGTCCTCATGCAGCTCTCTGCTGCCAAAGATCTCAACCGAGACATTCTGCGTGACCCGGTCACAGGCCAAACTCCGCTCCAAAGACTCCATCAGACGATGATGGAACTCGTCCTTGCCGTCAATGCGGCTGCGGGTGTAGGTGACAAAGGCAACCCTAGCGTAAAAGACAAACTCATCGCTCCGCTCCCGGCTACTCTTGCCGTGTTTACGTGACATGTGCGTAGTCATCGACTGACAGATGGTGTCATGTGCTTCCTGCACCCCGCATCCGTGTCCTCCATCATTCAAGGAGGAGAAGTCCTCTCAGGATTGTTTGGGCCAATCCATCCTTTTATACTCCCAAGTCGCTTCTTAGCGAACTGCAGGCAAATGCAGGATAAAAAAAAACCGCACAACCCAAGTGCGAAAGCCCATAGGGCGAAAGGTCATCCATCTCCCAGCACCAAATGCCTAAAGACACACTGCTCCCCAGGAGTCCAATGCACCACCCGGTGCACATCAATACGGGTCCCCCCGAAACAAGAAAATAATCACTCCCGTGATCACACTACCAACATAAGAACGAGCCATGTATCCAAACATGTCTCAACAAGCAATGATACCCTCCTGTCTGTCTGCCTGACTCCACGTGCTTGCGCAGGGTCAACCTGCCTGGTTGGAAAAGAATGAATACAAGTCTACGTTTCCTCGACTCAATAAAAGTGCGAGACCCCGTCTCTTTATGTCTTTCGACCGTGTGTGTATCCACACATGCTTGAACAACCTCTCGTTGTCCAATGACCATGCACCACACAGCAAGCTGCATGAGTGCCACCCGCCATGAGTCATTTCATTCCCATTGGCTGTTAAAACTCGCACTGTTCCCTCCACTCACATTGCATTAGAAACCACAGTATACTACGTATCTGTCTATACACTGTCATTGTGGCCACGGGCCATGAATTCCCTTACAACCAAAGTTAAGTGCTCACGCAATTGTAAGGGAATAAGTCTACCTCCACTCCGTTTCGGTGACGCGGTACCTCCGGTCCCTCTCTCTCGTTCCACTCGAGCATGGCCAACCAAGTATCTTTTGTATTGGTTGTCTTACAAAGTGTACTTTGCTTCCGCTCTGCTTTTGTCGCATTTTTGGTCTCTTCGTTTTTGCACTCTGTTTGCCACTGCTTGTGGGTGGATGAGAACACAACCTCCGCTACGCTCCGGTGTGCAACGCTCACGCTGACCTTCGCCTTCGGCTTCGGTGCTACACGATGTGAATGACCAAGTCATGATATGCCCTCCGGGGGTCAGGTTGGAGTTGGTATCACTGAATGGGTGATCACTTGGGATGTTGACTACAATGTGTCTGGTATACTACAGTCTATGTGCATCGCTTTTACATGTTCATTAATAACCATCACTTTGTCTAACTATGTAGAATGAAAGCATCGCCGACGCTCAATTAAGTAAATAACCGACATTCATGGTGTCACAACATATATAGTTTCACATGCACCATTGTAGCCCACAAGCATGGATGCAAATCCTCCGCCACCACCGTCGCAAAATACACCATCCTCCTCGTCAGAATTCTGTCTCGCAAGAACCATCTCGGTCACAAGAGGATGACAGGCACTTCCAAATTGCATCTTCATGGCTGCTAATATACCATAGTACCCAAAAACGCCACGCTTGAGGCCTTGTTCAGAAACGCCCTTCCGAACGGCGTCAACAAAAGCAATCCGGGCTTCCACCCAAATGGCCACAGGAAGAAAGCTTACACCCTGTTCTCTTGACAAATGAGACGGACAAGGACTCACGTCTAGAGTGTTTCTCACATCAACTGGGACCGTCTTCACAACCTGCTCACGAATAGACGCCAACGTGTATGGCTTTGCACAAGCCAGAAGGAAGGTAACACATGCATGGACAGTCAGAAATCCATACTCCGACATGATTTGGTGGTCCTCCCGACAACCGTAATGCCAGACATCATACGGCAAAGCAAGACTCACGTCTAACAGGAACTTCTCAACCCGACACAAACTCAAGTTTGGGATCACAACTGTGAACCACAGCCTCGCCTCCCTCTCGTCCGTTCCACCAGGGGGACTGCAAGACGGACCTTCCAGCTCCGACAATAAGGAAGTGTTTCCACACCAACAGGCATCAGTTTCCAACAGAATACCGCGCATCGACACAGTCTCATCGTCCACGCTGTACATGACGCTCTGCCCGAGCTAAGCGGAAGCCAAGCCACCGACCATGCGTGGCCGGAATGCAACCTGCCCGGTTAATAGATCATAAAAAACGGCACTCTGCCTGATCCTCTGTTTTAGTATCGACCGACATCTAGGACGTCGTGAGGGAAGACACTTCTGTGTCTGTGTGCTTGCGCAGGGTCAACCTGCCTGGTTGGAAAAGAATGAATACAAGTCTACGTTTCCTCGACTCAATAAAAGTGCGAGACCCCGTCTCTTTATGTCTTTCGACCGTGTGTGTATCCACACATGCTTGAACAACCTCTCGTTGTCCAATGACCATGCACCACACAGCAAGCTGCATGAGTGCCACCCGCCATGAGTCATTTCATTCCCATTGGCTGTTAAAAACTAGCACTGTTCGTTCCACTCACTTTTGCTCTATGACCACAGTATACTACGTATCTGTCTATACACTGTCTTCCTGGCCATGGGCCATGGATTCCCTTACAACCAAAGTTAAGTGCTCACGCAATTGTAAGGGAAAGGGTACACCTCCACTCCGTTCTGGTGTAAAGTGACCTCCGGTCCCTTCTCTCGTTCCACTCGATCCATGGCCAAGCATGTATCTCTTCTATTGTTTATTGGTACAAAGTGTACTTTGCCTACAGTCCCTTTTTGTCGCCATTCTGGCTCCTTCACTTTTGTGACGCTCCTTCGGTCGCTGTGAGAACACACCTCCGCTCCTTCGTCG
>JALHBY010000311.1:29508-47894 GCA_024340155.1 Tolypocladium pustulatum
AACCTTTCCGTGAATGATCTCCTCTCCAATGATACGGCGAGCCTCCCACTCGCCAGAATTCGGCTCGGCATCGCCGCTAGTTGGGCCTCTGACGTATGACTCGGAATCTTCAAAGTCCCCAGGCGGCGCAACCTCAATACAGTCCTCAAGCTCTTCATCTTCTGAAACAGATGAGTGGATCATTCTATCGGTATTGTAATCGAGTGCGCCCTCATCTGTGTCGCCTTCAGTTGCATCGCGGTATCGCTGAGAAGGATGTCGGCTTGTTGACTCGAGGTCCAAGGCCGTGGTGGTTAGACTCTCTCTTCCGCCATAGGCTTGCCGCGGAACTCTGTTGACGTCCAATTGTTCTTGATTGAGCGTACTAGCATTATTCATGTCCGATATAGGGTCTGCAACATGTTGTGTTGGTGATGCTACCGGCCGCCGCGATTGGCTGTCTACGCTCTCTTGAAGGCATATTAGCTTCCTTGAACGCCCGAAAGGAGACTATGGCGATACCTTCTAAATCTAGCGCTGATGAAGCACTGTTGCCTTCTAATGGCCAGACCGGAACGGGCTCCACGACCACGCCCAGCTGTCCGTCGAGTGGGGTGGCAACCGAGTCGACGACGGCGTTTCTATCGTATCCCGTTATGTTGGTGGAAGTGCCGGGAGCAAAGCTTGCAATTGGAGACAATACGACAGCAACAGCCGCGTCATCTGCTTCTGCTTGACCACCTGCTTGTGTCGTCCAAAGATCACCTTTGGGTGCTTCCGCAAGCCACTGGAGGAAGCCAGGGGTAGCTCCTCTGGCACCTGTAGAACGTCAGTTATCGCAAGTTGTTGTTTTAGAGGTTAGGGAGCAATACGCTCGGTGGTGTGGTCGATGACTCCATAGACATGGGCTGCAACATCCTGAGCGATCCTAGCATTATCCCTTGAAGTGCATTGCTGGTCGGGCTCCCATACAGGTTGCTCAGCGTCTGCGACATCGTTCGCTTCCGGAGCGCTATTGATGGTACGCTTAGCCGAGAAGACGGTGAAACTTCCCTCTCGTGCAGACTCCATGAGCTGTCGGTTTTTGACTTTCGTAACTTTTGCCTTTGCACCTTTCTTTTTGGCTGCTTGGTATGCATGGTTATTGAATGGTTCTTGGAACCTGACATCCATGGTTGAGGTGGTGGCTTAGGTTGAGATGTCACTTGGGAATGTTATGCTGAGAGAACATTCCTTTGCAGGAGGATGAGACTACTATTTAACGTCCCGCGGATTGGTACGTCGTGTTACCTTGGCCTGGAAGCATGATAATAAATCAATTAATCCCAGGCGTTCATAGGTCGAACGCCTAGCTGTGAAAACGACTAGGGTACCTTGGTCAACCATATCGCTCTACGTGTAATCGTAGCGTGACATTCCACGAGATTTTAGTTATCTTAAGGGATAAACCAAGATTACTATTTAAAGACATGGCATGATTTATAGCTATCTAGTGACCCAGCAAGCTATCTAGCCCATTAGACGGATAGTTTAGGTCCAGTGGAAGGTAGACGTGCGTATAGGTTCTCCACGTCAGCTTGAGTAACCAGACGCCTGCCCGCGCTGAACACCTAACATGCTATAAACTAAGTATGTGACACACAAGGTGCGTCACGACGCATGAAATTGGCCCTTGCTGCTGCTCGGCTCTAACTCATTGCTGTCAAGACCAGGCAAATACCGGCCGCAAATTGCGGAGAGTGCGACATCAGCTGGCGAGCGGCCTGTTGCTCGATAGAGGGAGAAGAGTGGGGAAATACCAACGAATTCTGCCGGCAGAATTCATACGGCAAAGGAAAGGTGAGTACGTCGTGGCAGAAAACTACGAAACCATTGGTTCGTTGATCGTGCGGCAGAATACAGTGTCTTTCCCACTGTGCATCGCTAATATTCAGCGGGTACTGTACGGTTCTGCTGGCAGAAAAATGCGTCCACGTGCACTTCGCGCCAGGCACCAACGCGCGAGGCATGGTGGGGACAATGCACCCTCCTGTTCTTAGGGGCAATGCCACGGCTTCCGGAGTCGGTTCCACATGGAAGAAAATATCTATTATAAGTAATATAGTAATCCTTTTTAAGTTAATATACTAAAAGCAGTGGTTAATAACATCTTATATAAGTAAGCCTTATATTCCCTCTACTATACTAAAAATACCTATTAATTATAAAAGATAGCGAAATTATAATATAGCCTTACAGGGCTTAGCAGAATCCCACTACTATATACTATATAAGTAGTTATAATTTAGCCTTATAAGTTACAGGGATTAGGTTAGGTATTCTATTTATACACAGTACTTAACCTACAGAGTCTTACTGTGAGGGGCTCGCGTCGGTCAATAACTTAGGGCCAAGTGTTACTTCCCGTTTCATGTGGGCACCATGGTCGAAATTCGGTTCCTATTCCCCTCGAGACCGGTTGTCTTCAGGCCTTGTTTTGCACAGCGCCTGGAAATGTCTTTATCTACAGAACCTAGAATGATAGAGTCAGCTGATAGCCAAGTGGACCGGCTGAAATCGCCACTCGAAGGCAAGCGGGAGGCGCCAGCACACACTCTCGAGGCTGTTGAGCCTGGCACTGCCGGGACTGCCATCTCGTCAACAGCACCTGGCGGGCAACGTGAGCCGATGGACACAGGTGAGGCGAACGACAAGGCCGACTCGGCCGACGACGGTGACGTGACTGTGCCAAAAGTGTTTCACACTGGCTGGAGGCTGCACGGTTTGACAGCAGTGTATGTGCTTGCATCGCTCGCCAGCCTTAACGAATTTGACCAATTCCTGCGCAGTCTCTGTATCAGCTTGCTACTCTCCACCTTGGAGACCACAATCGTCGGCACGTCTCTTGTGTCAATTGTCAACTCCCTAGAGGGCTTTGACAAGAGCGGCTGGATTGTGACGTCGTACTTTTTGACGTATGCAGGTAATAGACCCTCGGACGTAGCCACGGAGGTGACTTCAAGGCCGCTCACTCGCAGAGTCCTAGGTTTTTTGGTCATCTACGCGAGGCTCGGTGGAATTGTCGGATACAAGCTGATGCTGCTCTGCGCTCTTATCTTCTTTACTATATTCTCCCTTGCGTGTGGCTTCGCCAAGTCTATGCTACAGCTGTAAGTAAAATCTCGCACATAGCGCAATACAGGCGGAGCTGACCAATACATCTTGCACAGTATCATTTTCCGCGCCTTCCAAGGGATCGGTGGCTCGGGCATCTATTCTCTTTGCACTGTCATGGTGCCGTTGATGGTGCCCCCAGCTAAGTATGCGACGTACATCGCGGTCACCTCATCTATGTTTGCCCTCTCCAGTGTCCTGGGGCCCATTATTGGAGGGACAATCGTCGACCATACCACTTGGCGATGGGTATTCTTGCTCAAGTCAGTCATTACGGCCTAAGCAAATCAGGCTCCCGCCCTGCCGCTGACATGCTAATCCAAACTAACAGTGGCCCGGGAGGATTACTCGCGGCTTCGCTACTGACTATCTCAATACCATTCGGCTTCCCTTACGGCTACTCGCAGGGCTACCTTCGCTCCATGATCTCTGACCGAGCGTGGCGACGGATCGACTACTTCGGGGCCCTGCTGTTGCTAGGCGCCTCAGTCACCCTTGTTTTTGCCTTGCAGCAGGGCGGGATAGTATACGCCTGGAATAGTGTTGCTATTATAGTCACTTTCACTCTGTCTGGCCTCTTGTGGTTCGGCTTTCTGGTATGGCAGCGGCAGCTATCACTATGGAACACCGTTCTAGAGCCTATATTCCCATGGAGGGTTGCTTGCAACCGATTCGCCCTTGGACTTCTATGGTGGGTAGGGTATTACTTGCTTTAGACCTATAGCACACCTGCTGATCAATGTTGACTTTAGGAATGGTTTTCTGACTGGATTTCCCTTCATGGCTGCCATCATCAACATACCACAACGACTCCAGACAGTCAACTACACCTCGGCCATCGGTGCTGGGCTCAGAATGCTACCTCTGCTACTTCTTTCCCCCGTCGCAAGTAGCCTGTCGGGATTTTTCATCTCCAAGTTGAGATGGCCCCCTTTTTACTTGCTTATACTAGGAGGCTCCCTCCAAATACTCGGAGTAGGCCTTTTCAGCTCCCTGAGCTCGTGGGACCTAACTATCCCGAACGCCCAGTACGGCTATCAAGTAATTATGGGGCTAGGGTTTGGTCTTAATCTGAGCACGATCCTCATCATGGCGCCCATGGTTGTGAAGGAGCAGGACATACGTGAGGATCCCACTTTGACTCCAATCCATCGTGAAGACGACGCGATACTGATACTACCGTAGCTGTCACAATGGCAGCAGTTACGCAAATTCGTGTGGTTGGTGGCACTATCGCGCTCGCAGTCTGCTCTGCTCTCTTGAATAATAACATCAAAACGGATGCTCGCAACTTCTTGACGCCCGATCAGATCGCATCGATACTTACGGATACCAGCAACATCGCATTACTACCACCAGAGCTGCAGTACCAGTCGCGGTCATTATTTGCCGCTAGCTATTCCCAGCAGATGAGGGTGATGATGTACTTCGCCATCGCCTCTTTATTATCATTGTTGCTACTAGTCGAGAGGCGCCCGCGAAGGCTTGTCGACACTAAGACTGCCCAAGTCTCAGGGACTCGCTAGAGAATTCAGGTTAAGCTAGCGCAGCAGAATCACGGCTTGTGCGGTAATCCTTCAGATCTACGAGTAGTGTAGAGACAATATGACCTCAGTCGCAGTAGGTATGGAGCGATTCTAAGTTTGGGACGACGCTGCGACCTTTGTGCACGAGTATTCCTGGCGGCCGCGGAGGTTACTCCCATAGGCCCGTCAGCAAGGAACCTGTAAATTAATTCATCCGCATCCCAATACATGCCGTGGCCCCACCTGTCTCGGTTTGCATCCTTTGGAAATGGGGAGTCGACCATCTCTACATGACCCCCGCCGTCCCTCATGATGATACGATACTGACTTGGCCTGAAGGCGGGGCCCCCGACTTGGATTCCGCCCTTGAACCCTGAATATTGACAGGAGGCCCACCAGTAAAGTCGTAATCAACGCCAGAAGCAACACATAGCGCCGTCATTCCCACGCCCATGCTCTTGTGTTTCGGGAACTGCACGATCAAGCTGGTCATCTCATCAGTACTCGTGTAGTACTTGATGACCGATGCAACCACCGTGGGCATTTCCTTTCCTTTTCCTGTTGCGGCTGCAGGTGGTACAGGATCTGCATGATCCATGTGAGGGAGTAGATGCCCACATCCAACATCGCCCCACCACCCAGCTCGTAGTTCACCATTCGATGGAGATGCGACCCGTCATGCCTCGGCTCCTGCTGCGCACGGCATAGTCTCATTGGGGTTTTGGACTTGCCCACCACCCGGTGCACAGTCCCAATCGCCCTGCCAGGACCAAGTGGCGTATGTGAGCACTTACAGGAAAGGAACGCGTCCAGACCGCCTCCAGCAGAAAAAGCCCCTTGGCTCTGGCGCACGCAACAAGGGTCCGTGCTTGCGCGACTGTGACAGCCAACGCCTTTTCGTAGAGCACGGGCTTGCCTAACCGCAATGCCAGAATAAAATTTTCGAAATGGTGGCTGATGGGCGAGGCAACATATATGATGCCAACGTCAGTGTCCGCGACGAGCTCCCCGTACGAGTCATATGCTCTGACATTCTCGGGGGCCTTCACCCGAGCACAGAAGTTAGCGGCATTCTGCTTGGAGGTAGACGATTACCACAGCAATGACCTCATGCCGCACGTCCCGGACATTGCGAGTCAGAGGATCGGTGAGCAGATCCTTGATGAATCCTGGACAAGTCAGTAATGCCTCTTTTGGATGTGTAGGGAATTTGTTTCGATAGCTAGGAAGTCAGGAGGGTTGGATCACACTCTCCGCAATGCGCCCGGTAGCCGTGATGCCCCACCCTTTAGGATGAACGGGGCGTCTTCAGTCATCTTGCAGTTGGAAGTGCGAGATGGCTGCAAGGAGGAGGTACAGTACAGGATAGCCTCGCAACCAGTCTCTGCTGGAAAGAGACAATAAAGACAAGAGACCACGCGGGTAATGGCTCAGCGGCATATAACATGGAATTGGTGGGAGGAGCTGCATCGGCTGAGAGTAAACCAAGGGATAAACTTATTAGAGCGGATCGACATGCAGGTAGAGCTTGGTTCGAGCTTGCTAAGCGGGCACTGTGCGGAACGGGCTAATAAGCTGCCGTGTCTGACAAGGGTATAATACTACAGGACAATTACAAACTCGGATTACTGGGATTTACCTTGACCCTGCTAGAGCTTTCATGTGTGCGAGTTGACACATGCTTGTTATTGCCTTGTCGAAATTAGCCAATACAAAGTTTGTTCATGTAGAGTTCGGCTACACTTGAGAGACTTTGCTTCTCGGCCGACTATTTCGTGCAATCTTCTATTCGAATCTTATAGGCGCCGTTCATGTTGACCATCCTCTATGTTGCTCTGGCTTGTGGCGCTGTCTGCGTTATGACATGGCGAGCCGCCTATCCTCATCCCTATACGGGCATCCCATATAACCCTCACTCTGCAAATCGAATCATGGGTGATCTGCCAGACCTCGCAAAAACAGCAAAGAAGACCAAGGCGCCGGCTAAGTTCTCGTTTGCGCAGTGCCGCCAACTAGGCTCGCCAGTCATCCAGCGGTGCCTCCGCCCCTTCACCAAGCCCTTCATCCGTATCGACTACGTGCGCGAGGTCCACGACATCATGACCAACCGGACCAAGAAATTTGACCGTGCGCAGTCTGCCAACGACTTTTTGAAGCTCTTTGTGCCTGACTCCAGCATCATCAAGCTCCTCACGCCCGAACTCAGAGCTCAAAGGCGGTTATGGATAGATATCATGACGCCCGAGATCCTCCATCGCGTACCGAGGATTTTGAAGCTGCCGAGTCACTGGTGAACCTGGTCGGTGAGAAGACTCTGATTGCAGGCAGTTGACCATTTGCGGTGTCGGAACATTTTGAGTTGGCCGCTCTGGATGCGATCTGAGGCGTCCGTGCTCGGGTCTCAGCTGCACGGTTTCGCAGATGAGATAGCTGGCTTGCGTGAAAAGGCCAGGGATGTCGAGCAGCCCAAGTTCTCTAGACGACCCGGCCATCATACCGGAGGTTAGTCGTGGGGACATGTACCGGGCGATCAAGCATTTCAACGCCAGTATTGGTAAATGTTTGACGGCGCCGATGCCGGAATTTCATCATTGGATTCTTCGCCAACTGCCATCGTTCGGAAAGTACTGGGCCTTAAGTGTAACACGGTCAACACTTTGATAAAAGCCGTACGGGAGCGATTTGCAGCTCTTGACAACCAGTACATTACCGAGAGTGCCGAGACATGCGCCATGGATCACGTCCTTCGGCGAGAGCGCAGTATTGTCAACCAGACCATGATCATGCGGTCGAAGCCGCCTTCAACCCAGGAAATGCACGATGAGCTTTTCATGTTTTTGATTGTGACGTCTCCATCGCTTGTGGGGTGCCTTGGCAGATGCAAGCTGATCGTGAGCTTTGACAATCTCCACTTACCCATAGGGCCATAATACAACAGCGACATCGCTCTCGTGGGCTGTCAAATATCTCACAAACCAGCAGACAGAGCAAGACAGACTTCGACAAGCCATTCGAGCGGCTTTTTCGGATATTGCATCATCAGCGTCGCCCTTGGTAGAAGAAATCCTCGCCGCCGATCTCGACTCGTGAGAGTTGCAACAGTTAACACACATAAGCTAGGCCACCCCATCCCCAAAGGAGCACATATCATGTGCAATACCTATATCTCCGAGCAACCGTTTGAGCTCCCAAAAACAGAACGCAGCAAGACGTCGCAAAACTCCAAACATCCCATTCACTCCGTCTAGCAGGGCACCGGGATACAGGGTTTCCATCCGGAGAGGTGGCTAGACGGAACAGGAAGATTTGACCAGACATCATTGCCACGACTAGCATTCAGTAGCGGGCTGGGGGCGTGTTTCGGTACGTTACAGGAGGTATAATAGTCGGAAACTTGGCTGGTACTCGCAGACAGATCGAATTAACGTTACTGACTAAGTCTTATAGGCAAGCGCATGACGATATAAGAGTTAAGAATCATAGTCGTCCTGCTGGTGTTGCATTTCCGCTTTGAACACTTTCCGGAGGTCCTCAACAGCCCGCTAGGCACAGAAAGGGCTCTTCGCGTAACGGAGCAATGCTAACTCGCCTTTAAGCTTGCCCAACTCCTTGGCAGACATACTTAGACACGACGACACGACGACACCATGAGCAACAAGAATGCAAAGAAAGTCTACGTCTAAGCAGCCCTTATTAGTTCACCAGCGCAGACTCTTATATTACTCGCGGGAAAGCGGAACAGGCGCGACTTATAAAGCGCAGTGCCTTTCTCTTCCAGAACCTCGCATTTCATACTCATCGTATCATAGTATTGCAATATAAATGCTACGCCCTTTTGCTTTTAGGACAGGCATAGTATTAAGTAATGGCCAGGTAGCAGACCAAAAAAGTCTAGATAAGCCGGCAAAGTTGAGGGGAAGCTGGTTGGGCATTTTGCTGAAAGAAGCAAAATAATCAGTAAAGGCCAGTCAAGCAACGTATTAATTGCCGCCGCATATATCAGCTTCACGTTTAATGGGAAGATTATGGTAGAATCTTTAGCGCTATAATTAAGGAAAAAGCGGTTAATCTCGCACGTTAGGGAGGGAAATCCCAGTCTTCTATAATACCGACCGGTAAAACGACGAGCCGAGATAGTGTCAGCCACGTATCCATGTGACCATCATTATATTCCTGGGACGTAGGAACAGTAGGGTTATCTCGATTCTGTTACATTGCCGCATGACGACTTGATTACCGTACTGTTAAAGGGCTAGTAGTACAGACATCGATCAGCGAGCAATACGCGATGCGTGTCACAACGAGATCTAGGAGTTCCACCGGTATATACAAATATATAAAGCCTCCGTTATTGCCTAGTTCCTCCAGTCCGATCATCCTATTTGAAATCTATACCGACTATAATATCCACTGTGGCTAGTTAGTACTATTTGCATTAACAAGGGGCGGGAAATCCCTACATTAGTAGTAACAGAGCACCTCGTCGTAGACGTCATCGACAAGCACCCCCTATCCACCGGGCCCCAGCTAAGGTACTAACCTAATACCAAAAGATTTACTACGTCGCATGGCCCTAGAGTATGCAAACGACAGAGTTATCTTTTCATGCTAATTCTTCTTTTTTATCTATGCCAGAGTTAAGGTTAAGTTCCCGTTCAAGGGCGGGCCCATAGTTATTTAGAGCGGTCTACGCGCTCTCAGGCCTCATTCGCATTTCTATCATAAAAGCATGAACTTATTATCAAAGCCCCTCTCCAGGAGCTTAAAGCTTCTGCATGGTAGCGACATCCGTCGACTGGACGTAGTCCTCGAACTCCTGGATCTCCTCCTCGAGCTCGGACAAGCTGATCTTCTCGTCCTCGATGACGAGGTTGATCTGCAGCTTCTTGATACCGAAACCAACGGCCACCAACTTGGAAGTGCCCCACACCAGACCATCCTTCTCGATGCCGCGCACGGCGGCCTCCAGGGCAGCCATGTCGGTCTCGTCATCTAGGGAGTCATTGTTAGTGAGAAAGTTCAATCAAAATGCATGTCGAGCCTCAATGTACCCCAGGGCTTGATGTCCAATATGACTACAGACTTCGCGGCAGGCTTGGGCTTGGCCTCTTTCTTCTTGCGGTACTCAGCAAGACGCTCCTCGCGGACGCGGGCGGCCTCAGCATCCTCCTCCTCGTCGCTACCGAACAGGTCGACATCGTCGTCGTTCTCATCAGCAGCCGGGGCTTTGGCAGGGTTCAGAGTGGCAGCGACGACGTCAAGATCGTACACGGTGTAAGGCTTAGCCGCATCACCGGGAAGCGTTGCGAAGTCGTCATCGTAGCTAGCGATGTGCTTGTACCAACGCGCAGCGTGCGGGTACTTGGCAGTCTCAGGGGCAGCGCTCAGGGCCTTGAAGACGGCCACATCGGCCTGCGACGGCGAGAAGCTATCGACGCGATGAGTCAGTGGGAGGCTGAAAAAGGGGGGCTTCGGGCGGCAACGACAGCAAAGCGCAAGGGAAATGGTTCAGAAATGCAATAAAGTGCTTGTTGAGTCATCATCTGCAGGTCTTGAGGCTGCTAGGAACCACGGACCAATTTGTATCACTATGTTGTTGAGCTCGGGGATTGGGGAGAAAAACAGAAAGCAGACCGGAACATACCCGACGATGTAGGAGCGAGTGGTCAACCAGCTATTGAGAACTGCGTCTGGTTAGGCGGTGCTCGCAAATGCATCGCACACCACTACATACCAGTAAGGCCAGCGTCCGAGAGCAGATCAGTGAAGCCCATTCTAACGGTATTGAATTTGCGGATGGTAGGGGTAAGAGAAATAAAAGTGTTGGGTATCGAACTTGCGGATGGTAAGGGTGAGAGAAATAAAAGTGTTAGGTATTAAGACGTTGGAAGAGTAAGAAACGCCATGACCCCGCCTCAGGACGAGGTTGTGCTGCGCAACCAACAACCGGCTCCAGCCTCGATAAGATAAGGGTCCAGAGCTAACGATCAACCGAGTGAACCGGCGAGACTGGTGTAGATTGCGCTCGAAAAGGCTCCAGTTATGAGCTGCATTCGTGCTTGTATCTTAAGAAATTAAAATTCGGCAAACTATAAATATATAATCATAAGTTCCAAAAACCGAGAAAACATATCTTCAGGAGTAATAAGCGCGGCGGAAGGGGGGACGTCCTAAAATTCAGTCGAACTACTTATTACATTCCTATACTTTTCCCATAGCGTCCCTATTCGTATAATATTTTCCGATTTTAGCGCGTTTTAGAATCAGCCCCCTAGTAATAGCGGGCGACCTCTCCTTTAAGATTAATAGGTTATCCTAACCTATATAACTTTTAATATAGAGAATTATACTCTGTAATACTACTTTATTAAGCTAATAGAGTCTATAAAAGTAGATTTCTAAGGATACTAATAAATAAAAAATGCCTTTTATACTCTTTAGTTAATAGAAACTACTACTAAAGGGAGGAATTGACTAAGGTAATAATTTATATAATTATTAACATATATTTTTTAATATTAAACCTATTTAATTATAATATCTTAATAGCTATACCTCTATAGTAATATAATGTTGAGATTGGGAGGATCTTGTTTTCGGGACGGCAGTCATCGGGCATGCGATTCATCCATCGTCACTCGGATCTTACTAATCGTATGAGTCGAAAGGAGTTCTACTTCGGCGTTCGTAGATGCGTAGTAAGAGAAAGAGGCCACATAGCTTTGGTCACCTTCTTCCTTGGTCACGCCGTGGAGCGTAAACAGTGTCTCAATACCGGCGTCGTTCTCACCAAAGATGAGCGGCTTGCCGAGACTGAAGTCCTGGATGTCGACAAGGGCGACGTTCTTGTCTGGCGACAGTGACCTCGCCGCTTCTACGGCAGTGGCAATATAGGCTGTTGCTGGATATAAACCTGCCTCTGAAGCTAATGACCCGGGACCCATGGCATCTCGCTCAATTTTAGCAAATTCCTCCAGCGGATCTCGTCCTCTGTCACAGCTGTAGTTCTTTTGCCGAGTAATGGATGCGGTGTGTTGTTAGCGCTGGCAAAAGCCTTGGACATCCGACACTCGTGCCAGTAGAACTTGTCATGACCCCAGTTATATCTAGGGAGAAGGTCCGGGCTAGGCGCGCCCGATGCCAACAAGTCCACCTTATGAAAGTCGACTACTGAGGGAGAGAACAAAGACCATAAAGTGCCAAGGGCATTACCGAATGTATCGGCGTCGTCCTTTCCGCGGTGCAATAGGCCCACATAGGGCAACGCTTCCACGCTGCTAATCGTACAAAGTGTCTTAAGAACTGGTCCCTTCAGTGCTGCATGGGGACCGATCTCAATGGCGAAGTCAAATAGGCCTTCAATGATAGCGGTAGCAGCCTGGACTGCCGATGAAAAGAGCACGGGCCGGAGCAGGTTACTGACCCAGTAAGGGCCGGAGAGTTCGAGGTCACCCTGCATATTGCTGTGCATCTCCGTGTTCTCGTAGATACTGGAAAGCCACTAAGGTCCTCCATTTGCGTCATGACGAGGCTGTATATTGCAGCTCCTGAGCCCCTTAAGAAATCCAGCTACTACCTTTTGCATGTGCGGCGAGTGATATGCCTTGTCGACCTTCAAGACTCTCGTAAACTTGCCCTCGTCTTGGAGAATCTCCCTTACCTGCTCAATGGCATCGCTATCGCCCGAAAGCGTGACGCCCGTAGATGAGTTGTAAGCGGCGACGCACACACGCCCCTTGAACACGGGCAGGTCGCACAGCTCGTTTGCATCTTCTGCCGATGCCCCAGCAGCTATCATTGCTCCGGGCTTGTTAGATAGACAGACCGTCGAATAGTATCCACGGTAATAAGGGATCTTGACCGCGTCTGCGCGGCTGATGTAGCCTTTGGCGGAAGCTACGGCAATCTCGCCTAACGAGTGGCCGATGATGGTCTCGAATTCAAGTCCTGCGCTGCGAAGAAAGTCGTACAGGATGATCTCGATTGTGGTTGTGAGTGGCTGTGCATACGCAACTTCTGCGACGCGAGACTCAGACGCATCGCAGGTGAGCTGGTCCACAAGGGTCCAGACGGGTCTTTCTAGCTCTGGGAGACGCTCGAGCTCTCTATTCAGGCTCTCGACTATCTTTCTAGCGTATGGGCTCTTCATCAGGCCTCTGCCCATCGTGGGCCACTGTGCGCCCTGGTCAGTGAACACTCCCAGGATGCGAACTAGGCTCGAAAGCTCCTTCGACCGTTTGCCGAAACTAGAGCCAGTGTTTCCGTCTAAAAGCTCAGCTATAAGTTCTTCGATCTTGACCTAGAGGTCGCCCGCAGACCTCGCAGGAATGTTCGTTCGAACGGCATGGTGAGATCGCCGAGCGTAGAGGTTGTAAGAGAGGTCTCCGAGGTCAACAGTAGGATAAGATCGGAGAAATTCCGAAGTCAGACAGAACGCCTCTCAGCGCACTTCCAGAGGCAGCTGAAAAGTTAAAGGGTGTAAACTGAGTAGCATCAAGAGCCTTGCCATCACTTGTAGAAGTCTCAGAAGGAGGCACAAAGTTCTCGACAATAACATGTGACTTGGTGCCTCCAAAGCCGAAACTGTTAACACTGGCACGGCGAGGGACGCCATCTGCGAGAGTTGGCCACGGCTTGGGAGCTGTCCCAATCTCGAGGTTGGTATAGAATGGCTCGACAGCAGAATTAGGGGGAATGACGGCGTGCTAGACGGCAAGGGATGCTTTCAGCAAACCTACCAATCCCGCCGTACCCTCGGTATGGCCAATTAACGTCTTAATCGAGCCAACATAGAGTGGATCGTCACCGTCATAGGAGATGTTGTCGCCAGGGTGAAAGAAGGCTTTGTCGATAGCCTCAGCTTCCTTAGGATCACCTGCCGCAGTCCCAGTTCCATGTGCCTCGAAGTACTGGCAGCGCTGACTAGAGTGCTTGGGATCTAAGCGGCTTTTATTTACGTCTAATCGATAAGATCGATTTGTGCAGCGGCATTCGGCATAGTGACGCCCTTGGTTCGACCATCCTGGTTCACTCCACTCCCCCGGATAATGCACTCGATTTTGTCTCCGTCTACAATCGCAGTACTGAGACGCTTTAAGATCACGGCAGCGACTCCTTCAACATATACATAGCCCATGGCCTCGGCATCCCACATACGAGACTAACTATCGGCAGACAGCATATAGAGTGAGATATACTGCCCCGCATCTAGAATCATGTTGGCTCAGGCAGCAACGGCCACGTCCGAGTCGCCGCTTCGCAGCAGCTAGACTGCCTGGTGAACCGCCACCAGACTAGAGGATCACGCTATATAGATGGTCATACAGGGGCCGTGCTAGTCAAAGAAGTATGAAATGCGGTTGGACATGATGCTCCGAGCTATTCCAGTTGGGGCATAGGTCGGCAGACTGTCGACATCTTTGTGCAAAAGATAGATATAGTCAGGGCCCATGAGTCCGACGTAGACTCCATTACGGGAGCCGACCAAGGATTCGAGTAGAATATCCGCTGCTTCCAGTGATTCATAGACCACTTCCATAAGCAGACGCTGTTATGGATCAATGGCAGCCACCTCGACGGGCTTGATATTAAAGAAGCCGGCGTCGAAGTGGCGGTGGTCCTCATAGAGGAAATACAACTCTCGGACATCTGTGGTTGCATGATGATTTGGGTCCGGATGATAGAAGTTATCGATATTGAAACGTTTCTCCGGAATGCGCTGGAGAAGGTCACGCGGCTTGGTCAGAAGCTCCCATAACTTAGATAGGTTGTTCGAAGATCCAGGAAAGCGCATGCCGCACCCAATGACGCAATGGGCTCCCCGTGGCCATGTGTAGTATTGTGATAAGCCGTCATTATGAATCTCTTACACTTAGGGGTTCGGTGTTAAAACTCGTCGTTGGTCACAGACCGGGGAAATACGGCAACGCAATGATATCAGCTTGAAAATGTATCCCTTGATTCATTACTATGGGGTCGTTGGTAAGTATTTACTCTCTATCCAACCTACACAGTATCAACTACCTGTAAACTTACTACCCATTCTTCATCCAATACGGCAAAGCTTCAGCCTGACATACCCTGCTGTTCTACATCTCGGCTTGCAGCTCTACATCAGTCTTGATCGGGATTCGAAGCACCGATTGTCAGCCTTACCTCAATTAATTCGGGTTCGGAGCCAAATTGGGCAAGATAGGCGGTCAGAATCGGGGCTCCATGGAAATAGTCTACGATAGTAGAGTTCGGACTGGACAAAAGCCCGCACGGAGAAGCTATAAGGCTGATCACGTCAGTATCAGACACCTGGTATCGGGACTTTTTCTTTCGACTTGTAGTAGCCAAAGCCCCGAAGAGGCTGGTTCGCCACGCAACTCGGTACTATTACCTGTTGGTGGCCTGACCACGTCGAGTTCGGTGGTGGGGAGAAATAGGAACAACTGAATGAATAACACGATAAATGGGTAGTCTGGCCATTCCACTTACCCCAGTAGATGCTAAGATAAACTTCCGGAAACACACATCTCTGCGCATCTTCACCTGTCGGCTAAGAGACAGAGAGGTTCGCTCTAAGACGAAAGTCGTCGTTCTTGTATATTAATCAGGACGAGAGCACCAGCCTCGTTCACAATAAGTTCTATCAGACACGAAGCCTAATCACTCACAGATTCTTTGAGGCAAATAGTCCAAGGTGCTAACAAACCTTTCATAGGCCCCCAAAGCCATGGGGTTACGGGCCACTCGTAACCGAATACATCTACAAGGGTCTGGTCTTGTTCAACGTCGTCTCCATTCAAGCCACTTCACCGAACGCTTCACGCCCGGCTTCTCGAGAATTCTGGAGAAGAAGCTTCCAGAGCACAAGGCGGTTCTCTTCACGTGGTGGAATCCCACAGACACAAAGCTCAGGGCGCTTCGTCAGCCTAAATGTCTTACTTTCTATTCTGCTTTGGGTTTCTAGCTTGAGGGCCATTGGGCTCTGGATCGGCTTCGGTCTGTGTTTCTTGGGTCTCTACTCTGACCTGCAGCTGAAGGAGAGCAGTATCTCGCACACCACTCTTTTCTTATTGTGCAGCACTGCGCTCTACTTCGAAGAGGACTAGAGAATAAAACTGCGAAGGGTCATTGGGGGGCCTGGCACTGAAACGTTGCATTCTATGCAATGACTAAACTTGGGAGATCATAGCCACGCTCCTATATGTCTCAAATCTAACTATGTTCGGCACCTTGGTATTCACCAAGAAGCCCTGGCTCTGTCATGTTTGCATACCGACTTATCCGAGATTTATGGTACTTACTCCAAACTCTCCCCGATTATATTGTGACTTTAGCTTCTAGAAACGAGGCTTGTAGAATGGGGTTGTTCTGTTAGTCCACCTAGTATAGGATTCTAATATATATGAGCTCTAGCTACGCATCTGCTGCACTACTCATCATGATCCTCCTGATCATTCCAACCATCCTTGTCGGTCCTAATCGGCCTCTTCGTTGGCATAGTCATCATCAAGTTCCCTACAAACGTCCAGTTACAGTTCGTTCAAGGCGGCAGTCATAAAACATAGCCAAGCCGGCAAATCCGTAATCAGGCCTCGAATCCAATTCATCCTGAGCCAAGCCTCCATAGATACAACAACATTTCCCTTCGGAGTATCCTTTTCAATAGCTACTACCCGACGCAGAGCCGTCGGCGCAAAGAACATATGGGCAAAGCTAAAGAACAGACCCCATACATACCATACGGTCGAGCCAGGTTAATCCTCAAGGACCAGCAGATCAACGATACCAAGAACAAAATTGACTAGCAAAATATGAGCAGAACCCCTACCATCGTAGGCCACCTCGGGTCCACCACGAGGGAAGAACAGAGTTTGCTAGGGGACGAATGGGCTTCTGGACCCATGCTTCGAAGATCAGATGCTCGTCTAGTGCAAACATAAGGACCATAGAGGAAATAAGCGCCGGGCTAAGGCGGAGAAGTCGAATAGAACATGCAGCGAGGGCCATAATTAGGGCAGGCAAAATATTAAGGCAATCAGCTAGATAGGTAGGAATATGGCTAACCGGGTTGGTAGCGAAGCACCATCACTAGAGTATACAATTCTAACGCCTGTCATATAAGGTAAATTGATCTCGCAATTGATCCTTAATATTACGCTGATTCTATCGCTCGTACGATAGGTAGGTGGGCGCACCATAAAAAGTCCCGACGGCGAGTGAGAATCACGGCGACTCTATCCCATTCGGGGTAAATCCTCCGAAGGTTTCTTCATATACGAGTGATGCCTATGTATGGCATCACATCCGCAGGGGTGTGGCACATCTACTGATTATCTCGGCGACCTAGAGGTACTTCAAAGTATCCTTAAGTACCCCTACGAGGATATGCCCCGAAAGAGCTAACTCTGAGCCAATATGGCGAAGGTGTCGGAGGAGACGATGAGCAACATGAAGGAGATGATGGCGCCGAGTAACCTACTTGGGGTGGCGCGCACGCAGACGTTGCGAAAGCTAGGTGTGCCAAGCGTCGTCGCCCGGGGCTATCGATGAAGGAAGTTACAGTGATCTATTGTGCATGTGGCAGCAACTTGCTATTGCCGTGTGTCGGCAGCATGTATTTACGTGGAGGATAACTTGATTTCGCGGTTGCTAATAACATGCAATCGCTTGCGGGCTCCCAATTGGCGCGCCCCTAGGGGCGCCTGTAAGCCCGCGCCCCTAGGGGCGCGGATGATATAAGCAATGAGGCTACGAGGCTACGAGGCTACGAGACTATAGGTACGATATACCTGCAATTACGCCTAACCAACTTACGACGGCAGTAACTATAAAAAAAGGAATATATAGGTAATTTGAACTATTAACCTTCCTAAAATAGATTACCCTACTTAGAGCCTAGAGTTAGTATATAGGGGCGCCGTGGTTGCGGAGTATGCTCGGGATACTTAATACTATAACGCCTACTAGCTACGAGGCTAACGATCTTACGAATTCGCCTCTGCTTTAACTTCGCGGTTAATTACCTATTTAAATAAGTAAAAAAAGGGTGCTTTAATATTAGAGAGATACTTAGGTCTTACGGCTCTCGCTACTTAAGCTTAACCGGGCTAGATTTATTATATTAAGACTCTTACTACCTAGGATTACAAAGCCGACCCGCTAACCTCTAACGAAGCTTATAAGAATAGGTTTATTCTAAGAGAGACTATATAGTTATAAGTCCTCTTAAACCCTTAGGGTATACTATAGCTATATAGTGCCTTTCCGACGTAGCTAGTAGTAATAGCTATACTAGCTATGCTAAAGAGTTCCCTTTAGATAATTAAGTCCTCGATCTAATAGTAAAAGTAATAGCGCTATTAAGAGGTATAAAGGATTAGATAATAATACGAGGTACTATAAGGTAGCTATTAAGAAAGGTATAATAATATACTACGTAGTAGTTAGTTAAGGAAAGAGATATTATTATTTATACTATAATATATATATATAGTAATATATATAGTAACGTATATAGTAATGTATATAGTAATATAGTAATATATATAATATAGAATAGTAATAACCTTACTTTAAGCTAGTATTTCTAGTTAAGTAACTTACCTACTACTCTTCTAAATCCTTCTTATAAGCCCTCTAGATATCTCTAACTCCTCGTCTCCTCGAGAAACGCTATATAGCTATCTCTTTATCTACCTATACCTCGTAGCGCTAGTTTTCTACTTTATTAAAGTT